>WNWK01014954.1:0-49491 GCA_009830355.1 Cherax destructor
AGTGAAAAACACTATTCCTCAAGGTAAAGAACAGTATTGCCCCTAATTCCCTATTTTATTTTCATATCCAGCACAGACAGGCTTAAATCATAGCACTGCACAATATTAGCTTTTGCAGCTGATACTAAAATTGATATTAACTGATATTAACCAAGTTTTCTAGTGGATCACAGAAAACAATATAATGTTCAATGAGAACAAATTTCACTCAGCCATGGAAAAATTGAAGAGTTAAAAAATTTAAATGGAGTATAAAACAACTCAAACCACTCAACATAAAGGAAGGGGAATGTAAGGAATGTATGTGTGATAATGTTAGACCTAATATTCTATGGATCACAAGTGCTGCTATCACAAATGCAAGGAAAATGATAGGGTGGATAATTATAACCCTCAAAACAAGAGATGCCAAGCTAATGATACTGTTCAAATTTGTGTTCTCTATACTGGAATATTCTTGCACACTAACAGCCCCTTTCAAGAAAGGCAAAAATTACAGAACTGGAGAATGTGCAGAGAACATTCACTGCCCATATAAATTGAGCCAAGTACCTAAATTATTAGGAACACCTTAAGTCCTTTGTGAACCACACCCTCTTGAATTTATGCCTAGAAAATTCTGGAGGGATTTGTCCATTCTGCACACAAAATCACTCCCACAAAGCATGAGGCTTAGATTATGTAAAATACCCCAGTGAAAAGCAGGGGTGTAATGAGTAGTACACTAAGACAACTCAAAAGTGTAAAGAGACCAAGGCTTTTCAATATCTCCCTTTATATAATAGGAATTACCAACAGACCCTAGCAGTGTTCAACAGGGAACTGGATATGTTCCTCAAATTAGTTATTAATCAAGCAGTGCCTATGTAGAATTGCATTCAACTAGCAACAACAGCTTATTTGATCAGTCCATCATCCAGGAGACCTGATCTGGGACCAGGGTTGTGGGGGTGGTGGAAAGGAAGGATAGAGTAGCTTCAATATCTTCGCTCAAGAGCTCTTCATAAGCATCAAGCATTCCTTTTGAAGGGGATCACATTGGTAGCCCTACTTGGTTACAACAGTAACTTTTAATCTGGGTTTCATTGTATTTGACACTAAGATCACTTATAAGGAATCTTATTATTATTGCTTAAGAACTTTGAAGTTTACAAAAATTGCTATACTACTAATTGCAATTTGTACTAGGATTTTTTCTGCATTGCTATTAAATTAATATCTGTGGCTGTAATGAGGTAAGTATTAGATTTCCAGATCTGGCAGTCACTTCTGCTGTGGCCCATCACAGAGCCAAGAAAGAAACCTTTAAAGATCCCACAGCTGCTGATACCTTACTGGAATGCTTCACAATATTCTCATCAATCTACTGAAGGCTCAGCTCAGGTTGACTTATTTTATTGCTTAATGTAAGAAACTCATCTTGTGATTTATCATTATATTCACAAGGGTGGGGAGAGAGCATCTAGGGAGAGGGTGGTTAAGGAGAGGGCAGTTTGGGAGAGAGCAGGTAAGGAGAGGACAGCTGAGGAGAGGGCAGGTGGGGGGAGAGGGAGGGGTCGACAACCCCAAGGTCGTCTTCCTCTGCAGTGTCTGCTGTTGTGTTATGATGCAACTCCATCACTACACGCATCCCCTCTATTCTCCCCCCGCCCACCCCTTTATCCTTAACCACCCACCCATCCCCACTATACAGTACTCCCCAATCTCACCCTTCCCCACCCATCTACCCTGAGACTAAACTTCTCTATGGCCTGTCTGTTCAACCAACCTGTTGCTGTCCACAGCCTAGTCAACACATCCTGACTCTTCTGGCACTGCTTGCAGGAACTAGTCCACCCTCCTCTTGAAAACTTCAACCACTGATTAATAATAATTACCTAATGTGGTCAGGTGGCCATGCTTGCAGCTCTCATCAGGAAGGCCAGGGAGACAGTGTGGGGAAAGAGGCAGTCAATTTCCCAGCAGGAAGATCTTGTCTCCAATATTATATGCGATTAATTATAATTACAAATCTCCGTTAGTCAAACGTGTTGAAAGTTTTCATGTAGACTGTATATGCATTAATAGGAAAGTATCATATAGTATACAATGCTGACAAACTGATGAATAAGACACATGTGTAACACTTGAATATCTTTACTGGTGAAACTTTTTACCTACACAACAAGCTTCAGTCGAATACAAGTGAATATAACACTGGAGATGGTATCACAAATAGTTTTGAGGTGATCAGTCCCTCAGTCTTGGTGGAAGGTGGTCAGTCCTCAAGCCTATCCAGGATATAAGGTCTAACTTGCACCCAGACCTTTTATACTGGGGCAGAAGAGTTGTAGCAGCTGGACATGACATCACAGGTAAGCGTGGCCTACTAGTGGAAAGGGTGTCATGCTAAACAGACAAGTACTATATTCATTTTCAACAGAGCACAGTTTCAAGGTGCTCAAGGAGTTGTGAGGTGCAGGAGTGCCCAGCCATGTTACCCGGGATTGTGTAGACAACATGATTATGCGGTTCCCACATACACATATTATTTCAATGTGTACTTCTTTATCCTCTTACAAAATTTTCTATGCATCATGTTGCAGTAATTCTACAGAAGTATAGATTTTGCTACTGCTTTACTGCCATCCATTTGAAGCATATTTCAGCCATTTTAGTTTTGGCAATACAGGTGAAATCTCAATTTAACAAACTAATAAAGTGATAGGAGGTCCCAAAAATGCCAAAGCCAAGAATGTCACACAAAATCAATTTACCCATTAGAACATAAACAATTCTGGATTTAATGGACTTTGTTAGATCAAAATCCATTAAATCAAGGTCTAATTGTATAATCATCACCCTTTAAACTCCTAGGGAGTAAGGTTCCTAGAGGGTTTGCAAAACTAAAAATCAAATACAAAATTATGCCTGCATTACTTTCGTTTCAGACTTTGGTTCATTTTGTTTAAAGAGATGACATCTCTGTAATGTTTGTATTACTCTACTAAGCCACTGAGCACAATTTTAATGAAATCGTATTGTCAGCTTCAAATTTAGTTGTGCAACAGCCTAAATAAAAAAAAAACTGCCAGACAACCACTTAATTAAAATTACTATATCTCTAGGTTACTCATAGGTTAAACCTTGGAATAATCATTGCCCACAAACTAGAAAGTGCTCAAGTCTGTAGGGACGACTGTAGCAAATCCTAAAAATTGCAAGCTTTTTTAATTCTTGGGATTTGATTATCAAACTTTTTTAATGGTGGGAACCAGCCATCTCACATCAAGGTAGGGTGACCTACAAAGAAAACACTTTCACTGTCACTTGTTCAATCACTGTCTTGTGAGAAGGGCCCCAACATCACAGTCCATCCCTAATTCAGAGTGCAGGTACTGTACTTCCCACCTCCAGGACTCAAGTCTGACTAACTAGTTTCCCTGAATCCCTTCAAAATGATACCTTGCTCACCTCCAACAGCATGTCCAATCATAAACACCACTTGCCTCCACTCAATCTTACCTAGCATGCTCACACAAGCCTGCTGAATGTCCAAGCACCTAGAACTCAAAACCTCCTTTACCCGCTCCCTCCAACTTTTCCTAGGATGACCCCCTACTCCTTTCCTCCACCTAAGCCTGAATAAATCTATAATTCTTAACAAGAATTTAGGTAATCACATTATGGAGTAACTTACAATGTAAACAGACAGATGTAGCAGTAGCCAGGCATAAGTTGGGTTACAAGTAGGGGTGTGCCAAAGTATCAGTAGGTATAGCATAATTTTGATATCAGTATCAGCCTAGAACTGAAAATTGGTTCCTGTATCAGTCAATGCTGATGGTATCAGTATCAGTATTGGTTAATGTTAGTGGTATTGGCATTGATCTAAAATTAAGCATCAACACTGGTAACAGCAAAATAAGTGGTACTGTTCCATCCCTAGTTACATGAACTTCTGTAGTTTGACATACTATACTGTAAACAGATGATGATGATGATCAAACTTAATGTGACATACATGCAATCAACCTTTTGGTCAACTTCTTAAAAAATATCTGATTATGTTGAGGCAGAGAGGCTCAGAGAGTAGAGAAACTCTCAAAACTCTTCAAAGGTATTCAGAGGTAATAAGAGAGAGATGTAAACGTACATTTTCTACTATAGTGAAAGTAAGATATGTACATACTGTACAACCAGAAATCTGAGAAAATGTATTCTAGATTTGCTTCTAACATATAATTATTACATTTATGGAGGGGACTGGAAGGCACTAAGGACTCAATTGAGGAATTGGAGCACAAGATCAATTCCTTAGATCAAGAGCCCTCACCAGCATCAAGGAACCTCCTTGAGTTGTGTAACATATAGAACCACTCTAATAACTCAATTTGCAAATACCCAAATACACTTTCATCCCTTTTCCCTTTTAGGCTTTTGTGTACCCAAATACTCTTGAACTATCCATATTATGGATATGTGGTGCACAATAAACTAACCACTTCGGAGGAAGAATATAAATCTGTAACAGTACATTTTACCCTATCTGTACACAAGTTTGAGTTCCTCAAGTCTGAAAACAGCGAGAGGGCATATTATATATCAATGACTTTATCAAAATCCAGAGGAGTTAAGGTCTCTTTCAATAAGTCTAGGACAAACTGCAGCTACACTTGCAGAAAAGCAAACCTTTATCAGACAACATTTTGTTTAAAGGCAAGCTAGATACTGCCTACCATAATTAAAATTGAGTAAACTGCTGTTGGAGTGTGAGCAAGGTAACATTTATGAAGGGATTCAGGAAAACGGGCAGGCCGAACTTGAGTCCTGGAGATGGGAAGTACAGTGTCTGCACTCTGAAGGAGTGTTAAAGTTGCAGTTTTATAACTAGTGTAAGAGCACATCTGGCAAGACAGTGATGGAGTGAATGATGATGATAGTTTTCCTTTTTTCAGGCCACCCTGCCTTGGTGGGAGACAGCCGATGTGTTAATAAAATTAAAATAAAATAAAATCCACTCAGGTATAAACATAAGTATCATCTTCCTTGTTATGCAACCTGGAGACTAATTTGTCATGTAAAAACCTGCTTTGTTTTATTTACATACATTTCTTCTGTGTGTGTAGTTTGACTTGAAATGCATTGTGTTGTGTGGGCATAATGCCTGTGATCATTTTAGTTTTTTACAAACCAGTTAAAAACCAAACTTTCCTGAAGAATTCCCAAGGAAGCAGGTCATTACTGGCTATAGCCTTCTAGTCTACATAGCCATCACACCTTGGTTAATCAGTCAACTCTTGCAAGAAACTGTCTAATTTCCTCTTGAGACTTCTATTTTTGTTCTGGCATTATTTTGTACATGAACCCTTTCAGGGTCCAGAGGCCAAATTTCAGAGGGTGCACCAGTGTCCAAGAATTTAAAAAAAAAAAAATTCTTATTTTTTCTTATGAAATGGTAGAGAATCTTTTTCTGAAGGTAATAAAACAAAAAGTATGAAATTTGATGGAAAATTGACGAAATTATGCTCTCGCGAATTTTGATGCATCAGCGATATTTACGCATCGGCGATTTTGCCGGATTGGACTCCCATTTTAGGCCAATTACATTATTCCAGTCGACCAAATTTTTAGCTATTTCACTAGTATTACTTCTATTCTATCGATTGAGCACAAGAAATCGCCCAGTTAACTGTTTTAACTACAGAATAAAGTGATCGGAAATTGGTAATTTAGCCAATTTAACTCAAAGTTCAAAATATTTCAATTTCAAAATAGGGTGCAGAATAAACAATGCAGGCATTCCTGACACTAAACTAACATTTCCTCTGTTCATTAGTTACGTTTTCAGTCTTTACAAATGAATTCCATTTTGATTTTTTATTCACAATGAATTTTTATTCAAACCAAAAAATGGAAGATTTACTGTTATGCAATATTGTAATAATTGTATAAATAATATCACCACATTTGTGAACGTATATTAGACCCACCAGCTGGCGCGTATTAGATGTGTGAGGTCATTTGTTTACTCTTGAACATCAGCAAAAATTTAACATTTCCGCTACTTTGAGCTCAGTTTCAAGCCATTTCCTGTACTAAAACCAATCAAAATCATCTTTATTTCTGTAATATATCTTCCATTCTATCAAATGAGACCAAGAAATAGCAAATACAACTATAAAAAGTATACGAAAAAACACTGCAAAGTCGCTGTTTTAATCGAAAATTACGGTCTCAGTTTTTTTTTCTCTCATTATGCACTGTGTGCTGCAGGATTTGTTTTATGTGGTGCACACTTATCACATAGTTGTGTTCTCTCATATCTAGGCCCAAATTTACTGCTCACAGCTTATCTGAGTGAGCTGAGCTCATAGCGTAGAACTACGGTTTGGACCCTCAACTCAAAGCCATAGAACTACGGCACAGACCCTGAAAGGGTTAAGCTTCACACATTAAGTTATTTATGAAGAAACAATACATGTGCAGAACAAGCTTCTATTGTGTCAATGTTTCACTCTGTGTAGATCTGTAATAAGTCTACAAAGAACAAAACTGTGTCACAATAAAAGTAATTGTATTATCCAGTGGTAATACTAAGGGTGGGCAAGGACCAAAGAACCCCCTACCCCCCAAAAAAAAAAAAAAACATTAATGTCTTCACTGTTGCAACCCCCAAAATTTTAAGTGCTGACAGTGTTACGATGTTTCAAAATAAAAAATAATAGTTTTATCTTCTGAAATGGTATACAATCTTGTCCTAAAGGTAATGATACCAAAAATGTGAAATTTTATGGAAAACTTATGGAATTACTCAAATGGGAACAATTTATGCACAGGTGATTTTGATCAATCTGAGTCCTTTTGTAAGCAAATTCCAATGCTCAATTCAACACAATTTCTAACTATTTCGGTCTTATGCCTTTCCTTCTTTTTTTCAATACGGTGGTTATTACTCTTTTGTGCAATATTTTATTTTGACTGATATTTTCAGTTAGCAGAGGACATAATGTACAGTATTACGAAGAGAACAAGACTTACTCTAAAGTGCTCTACTAATTTGAAAGTGATAACTTCAGCATTAGTTGTGTGTGTGAGAGATAAGAGGAGAATATTGATACTGCAATCAAGTACTGTACCTGTGTTAAAGAAGTCATCAGGTGTGCGGCCAGCAGCCATGAGCCACTTGAGCCAGTCAATGGTATCCCAGTTCTTGATGCGCATGGCTGGGTTAAGCAGTAGGTCCAGCAGCTCACCCAGCACCTGCAGTTACCACAACAAACAAATATTATCAACCTATCAACCTAATACGTCAACTATTGTTGTTTCCTTACATGTGCCATTTACCCCAAACATGACCAACGATTTTTTTCTGTTATACTCTATATGTACTACAGTACCTTTATACAAATTTACTTACCATATGTTGGTTATTATTTGACATGTGTTTTACAGTGAAATAAGTTAAAATGACTAAGTAATTATAACTGTCACTAGTGAAGCAGTAGTCTGTTAACATACAGTTCATTAATGCTTTATTTACCATCTCTAAAAACCATAATGGTGTATACACTATACAGTAGTGTGTTTTATATATAGTAGTATCACTGTCACTGCTATCTGGAATAGTATTGATACGCAGAAATATTTATGTGTGGCCAGTGATGTATGTGCTGGTAATTCCCAGACATGACCCTAGTACAAAGTACTATTTACTCATTTCCTATAATAATAATAATAATAATAATACTTTATTGAGACATGGTACAGTGATACATGGTAGATATAGTTATACATAGTTATTACATAGTTATTACATAGTTATTAATGAGATGTACATGCCAAAAGCCCCTAATATGCTGTGCATTGCGGGCATTCTTAGGACTACTTAATTCTAGACTACATGGTAAAAAGTTATGGTTGATAATTTATAAAATAAGTATAATTGCGTATCTAAGTTATAAAGTTTGTATATAAGTTGAACATATCAATTAATTGTAGCAATGCAACTAATTGAATGAGATAACAATTTAAAACAATTAATTGCATTGCAGTTACAGTTTACGTGGTCATTATAATGCAAATGTTGTGGAAATAGTTAGCTTAGTATGTATTATTCATAACAGGTTTTACATTCAATTGATTAGTCAGGTTTTTACATTAAGTGATTATTCTACTTTGTTGGGAATGTTAGATATTGAGCATTTAGCTTTGGGTGAGAAGGTGGTTTTTTAGCATCATTTTGAATTGGGGTACAGGCAGGGTTTCTTTGGCAATGACAGGTAATGAATTCCAAATTTTCGTGCCTTTTATATGCATTGAGTTTTTACATAGTGTTAGATGGACACGGGGAACATCGAGGAGTGATCTGTGTCTAGTGTTATGGTCATGTGTCCTGTTAAAATTGGTAAGAAGTTTGAGTGGTGGGTTAATATTTGCATAGAGTGTTCTATGTATGTAATAGGCACAGTAAAAAGTATGGATGTCTTGTATGGTGAGTAAGTTTAGGTTTTTGAATATTGGTGGAGTATGTTGTCTGGAGTGTGAATTTGTTATCATTCTAACTGCTGCCTTTTGTTGTGTTATTAGTGGTCTGAGATGAGTTATTGATGTAGAGCCCCATGCACAGATTCCATAGGTGAGGTAGGGGTAAATGAGTGAGTGATATAGGGTAAGGAGAGCTGGTTGTGGAACATAGTACCGTATCTTGGATAGTATTCCCACGGTCTTTGAGACTTTCTTGGAAATTTGTTGTATATGTGTCTGAAATTTGAGTCCACTGTCAAGATGGATTCCTAAGAATTTTCCCTCTGTGAGTTTTGTGATAGGGGACCCGTTTATCATTATGTTAAGTGGTGCGTTTGTAGCTCTGTTCCCAAACTGGATAAAATAGGTTTTATCAATATTGAGAGTAAGTTTGTTGGTCATCATCAAGGTAGATATTTTCTGCAATTCAGTATTTGCAGTGTTGGCTAGTGTGTCTGGGCTTGGGTGCGAGATAACGTATGTAGTGTCATCTGCAAAAAGTATGGATTTGAGTAGTTGAGATGCATTTGGTAGGTCGTTAATGTAAATGAGAAAGAGTAGTGGGCCAAGAACACTTCCCTGTGAAACACCTACGGTAATAGTTTGCACGGTGGAGCTAGGTCCATTTGTGTACACATATTGGTTTCTGTTGCTAAGGTATGATTTTAGGTAGTTGAGGGAGTGTCCTCTTATACCATAGTGTGATAATTTTAGGTGTAACAGATCATGGTCAACTGTATCAAAAGCTTTACGTAAATCAATGAAGATTCCCACTGGGATTTCTTTTTTCTCAAGGGCGGTGTAAATTATTTCTAACATGTGTATAATGGCATCATTTGTATTTTTATTAGGCCTGAATCCAAATTGACAGTGGTTGAGTACGTTGTTGGAGGTGAGGTAGGAATATATTTGTCTATGAATTAGTTTTTCAAAGATTTTGGAGAGAAGGGGTAAGTTAGATATAAGCCTGTAGTTATTCAGGTCTGTTTGATCTCCTCCTTTATGTATTGGGGTGACCCTCACTATTTTGAGTATTGATGGGAAGGTAGAGGATTCAATGGATTTGTTAAAGAGTGTTGCAATAATTGGTGAGAGAACTTGAGAGGCTTTTTTGTACGTATATAAAAGGTGGTAAGTTATTTAGGTCATATTTTATGTACAGCTAGCCCTCCACTTTCGCGACCTTCGAACATTCGCGAATGCCCAGCCGCCCAATCATATTTACCAAACAAATGAGGGAAAAAAGTACGGGAAAACGCTTCCCACAGCATGAGTGTTGCTGAGGCCAATCAACCTCAAGCCCTCACCCTTGAAAAACTAGGGCAAGCAATGAGAATGACAGCACAGCTCAAACAATTTTTTTACGACATAGACCCATCGATGTTGAGGGCTTTGAAGGTGATGAGCGACATTGATAGGAGCATAATTCCCTACAAAATTCTGTTTGTAGATATGAAGAGGAAACGGTCTCAGTTGCCAATCACAATGTTCTTCACAAGGAAGCCTGCCACTACCCTTACCACCTCACCTGAACCTCAACCCGTGGCAGAATCTGACTCCGTTGCTAACTCTGACTCTAGTGATGTTGGCAGTAAAGAGTTAGAATCCACACATTAGACTCATCAAGCCATGCAGTTACACTCCATATAGTCACCTCCATTCAACTGTCATCAGTAACTGCATGGCTAACTATCATCATCGTCATTGTCATCATCATCACAAGTCGTCAGAGTTCATCTGCCTAACCTTACGAGTGGTGAGTGTTTTGTTTGTTCATTATTTGTTATTAAACCATAACATGTATTTTACTGTACAATATTTTACGATGTTTTCTTGTGTTTTATGATTGTTCGTGGTTGAATAGGTTAAGGAAGCAGTACTGTTAGGCTAAGTACAGTGGACCCCCGCCTAACGAGCACCCCGGAAATCATACAGTTATGTAAGTATAATATTGTAAGTGCTTGTGGAAGTGTATTTTTGGGGGTCTGAAATAGACTAACCTACGTGACATTATTTCTTAAGGAAGTAAATTCGTTCGGTAATGGCACTTGAGCAGGCTTCTGGAATGAATTTTGCTCGTTAGGCGGGGGTCCACTGTAAATGCTATTATTATATTTCCCTACATCATATTTGTGCACCAAACATTCAAAAATTTTCAAGATTCGTGAGGATCTTGATCCCCTAACCCTCACAAATGTGGAGGGCCTCCTGTACTGCCCTCACAATATATTTTGTATATAGATTGTTGTTAGCAATATATTTTGCATATAGAATGTTGTTAGTGACACTCAGTGCCTCTACTCCCTTTCTCAGGACCCACGGAGAGATATTATCTGGTCCCACCGCCTCCGAGGAATCAATCTCACAAAACAGTTTCTTCACCTCCTCCCTGGTTGTGTGTATTGTGTCCAACACTTGCTGGCACACTACCTCTTCAGTCTTCCCATCTTACTAACATTCAAAAATATGTTCTGAACATGTAACTGACATATGTAACTCCTATATGTACTTGTAATATGTCCCTCAAACCTCATTTAGTGTACATGTATGTATACTCCATCTTTATAGGTAGTAGGTTGGTAGACAGCAACCACCCAGGGAGGTACTACCATCCTGCCAGGTGACTGTGAAACAGAAACCTGAAACTGTTTTACATGATGGTAGGATTGCTGGTGTCTTTTTTCTGTCTCATAAACATGCAAGATTTCAGGTACGTCTTGCTACTTCTACTTACACTTAGGTCACACTACGCAAACATGTACACGTTTATGTATACACACTCATCTGAGTTTTCTTTGATTTTATCTTAATAGTTCTTGTTCTTATTGCTTTTCCCTTTCATATCCATGGGGAAGTGGAATAAGAACCTTTCCTCCGTAAGCCATGCGTGTTGTAAAAGTCAACTAAAATGCCGGGAACAATGGGCTAGTAACCCCTTTTCCTGTATAGCTTACTAAAAGAAGAAGAAAACCGTCAAAGTGGGATGTTTGAATGTGCATGGATGTTGTGCGAATGATAAGAAAGAGATGATTGTAGATGTTATGAATGAAAAGAAGCTGGATGTCCTGGCTTTAAGTGAGACAAAGCTGAAGGGGGTAGGAGAGTTTCAGTGGGGAGAAATAAATGGGATTAGATCAGGGTTTCAAATAGAGTTAGAGCTAAAGAAGGAGTGGCAATAATGTTGAATAATCAGTTATGGCAGGTAAAGAAGGAATATAAATGTATAAATTCAAGGATTATGTGGAGTAAAATAAAGGTTGGATGTGAAAAGTGGGTTATAGTAAGTGTTTATGCACCTGGAGAAGAGAGAAGTGTAGAGGAGAGAGAGAGATTTTGGGAAATGTTGAGTGAGTGTGTGGGGAGTTTTGAACCAAGTGAGAGAGTAATTGTGGTTGGGGATCTTAATGGTAAAGTGGGTAAAAATGTTGTGGATGGAGTAGTAGGTAAATTTGGGGTGCCAGGGGTAAATGTAAATGGGGAACCATTAATTGAGCTATGTGTAGAAAGAGGTTTGGTAATAAGTAATACATATTTTATGAAAAAGAGGATAAATAAATATACAAGGTATGATATAGCACGTAAGGAAAGTAGTTTGTTGGATTATGTATTGGTGGATAAAAGGTTGATGAGTAGGCTTCAGGATGTACATGTTTATAGAGGGGCAACGGATATATCAGATCATTATTTGGTTGTAGCTACAGTTAAGAGTAAAAGGTAGATGGGACAAAAATAAAATGGCAACAGCAAGTAAGAGAGAGGTAAAAGTGTATAACCTAAGGGAGGAGGAAGTTAGGGTGAGATATAAGCAACTATTGGCAGAAAGGTGGGCTAGTGCAAGTAGGAGTAGTTGGGGGGTTGAAGAGAGTTGGGATAGTTTTAAAAATGCAGTATTAGAATGTGGGGCAGAAGTTTGTGGCTATAGGAGGGTGGGTGCAGGAGGAAAGAGGAGTGAGTGGTGGAATGAAGAAGTAAAGGGTGTGATAAAAGAGAAAAAGGTAGCTTATGAGAGGTTTTTACAAAACAGAAGTGTTAATAGAAGAGCAGAGTATATGGAGAGTAAAAGAAAGGTGAAGAGAGTGGTGAGAGAGTGCAAAAGAAGAGCGGATGAAAGAATGGGAGAGGCTCTGTCAAGAAATTTTGCTGAAAACAAGAAAAAATTTTGGAGTGAGATAAACAAGGTAAGAAAGCCTAGGGAACGAATGGATTTGTCAGTTAAAAACAGAGTAGGGGAGTTAGTAGATGGGGAGCTGGAGGTATTGGGTAGATGGCTTGAATATTTTGAGGAACTTTTAAATGTCGATGAAAAAAGGGAGGCGGTAATTTCATGTACTGGCCAGGGAGGTACAACATCGTTTAGGAGTGAAGAAGAGCAGGATGTGAGTGTGGGGAGGTGCGTGAGGCATTACGTAGAATGAAAGGGGTAAAGCAGCTGGAATTGACGGAATCATGACAGAAATGTTAAAAGCAGGGGGATATAGTGCTGGAGTGGTTGGTATTTTTGTTTAATAAATGTATGAAGGAGGGAAGGTACCTAGGGATTGGCAGAGAGCATGTATAGTTCCTTTATATAAAGGGAAGGGGATAAAAGAGAGTGTAAAAATTATAGGGGAATAAGTTTACTGAGTATACCAGGTAAAGTGTATGGCAGGGTTATTATTGAAAGAATTAGAGGTAAGACAGAGAGTAGGATTGCAGATGAGCAAGAAGGCTTTAGAGTGGGTAGGGGATGTGTAGATCAAGTGTTTACAGTGAAGCATATATGTGAACAGTATTTAGATAAAGGTAGAGAAGTTTTTATTGCATTTATGGATTTAGAAAAGGCATATGATAGAGTGGATAGGGGAGCAATGTGGCAAATGTTGCAAGTGTATGGAATAGGTAGTAAGTTACTGAAGGCTGTAAAGAGTTTTTATGAGGATAGTGAGGCTCAGGTTAGGGTGTGTAGGAGAGAGGGAGATTACTTCCCGGTAAAAGTAGGTCTTAGACAGGGATGTGTAATGTCACCATGGTTGTTTAATATATTTATAGATGGGGTTGTAAAAGAAGTAAATGCTAGGGTGTTGGGGAGAGGGGTGGGATTAAATTATGGAGAATTAAATGCAAAATGGGAGTTGACACAGTTACTTTTTGCTGATGATACTGTGCTTATGGGAGATTCTAAAGAAATGTTGCAAAGGTTAGTGGACGAGTTTGGGAGAGTGTGTAAAGGTAGAAAGTTAAAAGTGAACATAGATAAGAGTAAGGTGATGAGGGTATCAAACGATTTAAATAAAGAAAAATTGGATATCACATTGGAGAGAGGGATTATGGAAGAAGTAAATGTTTTCAGATATTTGGGAGTTGACGTGTCAGCGGATGGGTTTATGAAGGATGAGGTTAACCATAGAATTGATGAAGGAAAAAAGGTGAGTGGTGCATTAAGGTATCTGTGGAGACAAAAAACGTTATCCATGGAGGCAAAGAAGGGAATGTTCGAAAGTATAGTGGTACCAACACTCTTATATGGGTGTGAAGCATGGGTTGCAAATGCTGCAGCGAGGAGGAGGCTGGAGGCAGTGGAGATGTCCTGTCTAAGGGCAATGTGTGGTGTAAATATTATGCAGAAAATTCGGAATGTGGAAATTAGGAGAAGGTGTGGAGTTACTAAAGTATTTGTCAGAGGGCTGAAGAGGGGTTGTTGAGGTGGTTTGGTCATTTAGAGAGAATGGATCAAAGTAGAATGACTTGGAGAGCGTATAAATCTGTAGGGGAAGGAAGGCGGGGTAGGGGGTCGTCCTAGAAAGGTTGGAGGGAAGGGGTAAAGGGGTTTTGTGGGCGAGGGCTTGGACTTCCAGCAAGCATGTGTGAGCGTGTTAGATAGGAATGAATGGAGACGAATGGTTTTGGGACATGACGATCTGTTGGAGTGTGAGCAGGGTAACATTTTGTGAAGGGATTCAGGGAAACCAGTTAATTGATTTAGTTGGACTTGAGTCCTGGAAATGGGAAGTACAAGGCCTGCACTTTAAAGGAGGGGTCTGGGATAGTGACAGCTGGGAGGGACTATTCTCAGCTGTCGTATCTGAGCTCCTCTGCAAAGACAGTGATTATGTATGAGTGTGGTGAAAGTGTTGAATGATGATGAAAGTATTTTCTTTTTTGGGGATTTTCTTTCTTTTTGGGTCACCCTGCCTCGGTGGGAGACGGCCGACTTGTTGGAAAAAAAAAAAAAAGTACTCCATCTTTGCACTGTCAGTGTATCTTTTAAGACTTTTACCATATTATGTAATAAAATACAGTATACCTAGCTGGACATAGTATATAGCATGTTTGCAGTCATGTGGCTCAGATCAGCTGTCCTGCAACCTTGGCAGACAAACATGCTGTTGTCTTTCAATACTCATTTATTTCATGGGAGTGCTAAACCCATAGGGGTCATACAAACTCTTGGAGAAAGGGAAGAAATCAGAGATGATTCAAGGAAATGGAAGGCAGCTCCAATTTCTTGGGTCAAGAGCCCATCATCTGCACCCAGGTACCTTCCTTGAAGATCTTTTCAAAAGCCATTGGGTGTCATAAGACTATAAAGCCAAAGCTTTTAAGTTTTATGCAATGCAGATGTCATTAGTACGTATATACAAATATTAATACAAATCTTCATTTCAAAATTACTGTACAAAACATAAAATAATCTGAGAGCCCAAATATGCAACATTTTGGGCAAAACTTAAGACTATACTGTATTAAAATCTAGTTTTATATTTTATTTTTTAAGGGCCTATCTAATACATGTTACTAATAGGAACTTAAAAATAGATACGAGTATATCAACAATGTATCTCTTAAATCTTCTGTACTGTGTTGTGTAATAAAATACAGTGGACCCCCGAGTAACGAGCACCCCGGAAATCGTACAATTATGTAAGTATAATATTGTAAGTGCTTTTCTAAGTGTATTTTTGGGGGTCTGAAATGGACTAACCTACTTGACATTATTTCTTAAGGGAGTAAATTCGTTCGGTAATGGCACTTGAGCAGGCTTCTGGAATGAATTTTGCTCGTTACTCGGGGGTCCACTGTATACCTATTGGTAAAAAAAAAAAAAGAATGAAAAGATGGGGTGGTAGGAGAAGTGGAATATTCAAATGGCTGCGGGAAGAAATCCAAATATTCTTCCTTGAAGCCTTTTTATCCACTTCTCCGAGGCTATGGGTCCCACAATTTGTACCAGAGGTGGACCCCATCCTAGTTAAAAGTTAATTCATAAAATAACGTAAAAAATATAATTGTCTAGTTCTAACAGGGCGAGTAGCATTAGTTAATTAAATTACAATGCTAAACAATGAAATGAAATACAGTGGACCCCCGAGTTACGAGCACCTCGGAAATCGTACAATTATGTAAGTGTAATATTGTAAGTGCTTTGTAAGTGTATTTTTGGGGGTCTGAAATGGACTAACCTACTTGACATTATTCCTTAAGGGAGAAAATTCGTTCAGTAATGGCGCTTGAGCAGCCTTCTGGAATGAATTATGCTCGTAACTCGGGGGTCCACTGTACAGTGAACCCTCGGTTTTCGTTCAAAATTCTTTCCAGAATGCTGTTCAAGTGCTGTTACCAAACGAATTTGTTCCCAGAAGGACAAATGTAAATTAGATTAGTCGTTTCAGACCCACAAAAATACACTTACAAAAGCTCTTACAAAAATACACTTACATAATTGTACGAGTTTGGAGGTGAACGAAAACCGAGGGTCCACTGTATAAAGTTCTCTGAGAAGTATTCCTACAGACATAGATATAAGAAGTAAAGACAAAAGATAATACATACTATGTATGTAAAATTATCAGTACAACAGCTATGTCTGAAGAAGGGTTTGAGCATATTGTATAGTACATACATATGGAAGGAGAAAAAAAATGCTGAAACAAGAAGTATAGGGATGGAATTGGATGAAAACAAGCAGGTTTCAGGATTTGTTTGACACAGTACGTACAGTGGAACCCTGACGTTTGAATGTACCGGACCTCAAACAAACCGGAGTCCAAACAATTCTATTAAGAAAAAATTGACCTGGTTTTTGAATGTTTTTCCAGTCTGAACGCGTTGACTTGTTTAAAATTCAGTTGTAAAAAACTTTTCACAAAAACCCTGTTTCAAAAGTGCTTTGAAGTGACTTCTGACACTGATTATTATAATCAAATAAAGTGCTAAACCAACAAGGTTCATACAGCGCTGCGGGGCAGAAAATAGTGCTGGGGCTGTAAACCGCTAGGTGGAGAGTGGATCAGAGGTGAGGGGAGAAAAGGGCTGGAAGGGACGCTATGGGCTATGTGTCAAAGTTTGTATAGTAAAGCAGTTGCTGACAAAAAGTAAAAAAGTGATTGTAAGTCAAAGGCAGGGCCGTCTGCAAGAAGGGAAGATAAGCTCGCTGGTAAGCCGAGTAATCCACAAGAAAGTGAAGAACCGAAATAGGAACCCGACAAACCTCAGAGAGAGGAATAGGGTGTCGTTCCATGCGTACGGCAAATATGGCCAATGCGGAGACGGGAGAGTGCAGTCTCCCAAGTATGGCAATGGTGGTAAGACTTTTGGAAGAGTCAACTCAACATCCTCCAGTGTGTGAGTCTGATAATTAAAGCCTGGGAAATACTACAAATAATCCGCACATAGTAGTGAGAAGCTTACGACGATGCTTCTCTCTCCTATGTGCGGGTTATTTGTGCATTGTTCCAGTCGCAGTATTGTGTCTTTTTTTTGCCTGGGAAATACTGTTTCGGACATCAAACTTTTCGCAGTTCAAACACCACCTAGGAACCAATTAGGTTCAACCACTGGGGTTCCACTGTATATTGCTGTCAAGAATCACATTAAGATAGGGAGATACTTCTTAACAGTAGCTTTGAAGTGACTGGCAGATAAGAAACCTTTAGAATCTTCAGGTAGAGAGTTCCATATACAAGTGCAATATGCAATACTGAAAGTCATTATTATGTAGTAGGGGAGGACAGTTGAACTTAACCCCTCAAGAGGGGTACACCTTGATGCTGGCAAAGGGCTCTTTATCCAAGGAACTGGACCTATCCTTTTCCTTGGATCAAACCTGATTGCCTCCCATTTCCCCAGGAGCTGTATGATCCATACGGGTTTAGCGCTTACCCCTAAACCCTGGAGCATTCATCAAAAACTTTTATACACAGGTTATGCCAATGTCAGTGTGAGACAGGTCCCATATGCTTACATTTTCTTCTTTACCCTATAAATTTAGACTATTCCTTATTGATAAGCTTGTTTACATTTACAAGTCTTGCTGATAAGTTTGTAAATACATTTTCACATACAGTGGACCCTCGGTTAACGAAATTAATCCGGTCCAGGAGCTATTACTTAATCTGAATCTTTCGTTATCTGAAACCTTATTTCCCATAAGAAATAATGTAAATACAATTAATTCGTTCCACAAAAAAATAATCACTCAAAAAAAAAAAAAAATAACATTTACTTACCTTTATTGAAGAGTTGCAAGCATCTGGAAGGTAGAGTTGCTGACAGGGGCAGGGTGTTAATGGTTGGAAGGGAAATCCCCCTCCAAAAGGACTTCAGGTAACAAGTCCCTCTCTGGGGTTACTTCCCTTCTTTTTCTTTTAATGCATGCCTGCTACACTCCCTGCATGCCTGCTACACTCCCTGCATGCCTGCTAACTCGCATGCCTGCTACACTCCCTGCATGCCTGCTACACTCCCTGCATGCCTGCTACACTCCCTGCATGCCTGCTACACTCCCTGCATGCCTGCTACACTCCCTGCATGCCTGCTACACTCCCTGCATGCCTGCTACACTCCCTGCATGCCTGCTACACTCCCTGCATGCCTGCTACACTCCCTGCATGCCTGCTACACTCCCTGCATGCCTGCTACACTCCCTGCATGCCTGCTACACTCCCTGCATGCCTGCTACACTCCCTGCATGCCTGCTACACTCCCTGCATGCCTGCTACACTCCCTGCATGAATGCTACACTCCCTGCATGAATGCTACACTCCCTGCATGAATGCTACACTCCCTGCATGAATGCTACACTCCCTGCATGAATGCTACACTCCCTGCATGAATGCTACACTCCCTGCATGAATGCTACACTCCTGCATAGAATGCTACACTCCCTGCATGCCTGCTACACTCCCTGCATGCCTGCTACACTCCCTGCATGCCTGCTACACTCCCTGCATGCCTGCTACACCCCTGCATGCCTGCTACACTCCCTGCATGCCTGCTACACTCCCTGCATGCCTGCTACACTCCTGCATGCCTGCTACACTCCATGCATGCCTGCTACACTCCATGCATGCCTGCTACACTCCATGCATGCCTGCTACACTCCCTGCATGCCTGCTACACTCCCTGCATGCCTGCTACACTCCCTGCATGCCTGCTACACTCCCTGCATGCCTGCTACACTCCCTGCACTGCTACACTCCTGCATGAAAGCTACACACTCTGCATGAATGCTACACTCTCTGCATGAATGCTACACTCCCTGCATGCCTGCTACCACTGGGGTGCCACTAGGAAGCTTCTTTGGACCCATGGTGACTTATTTCACAGTGACAATCACTAAACCACCAAAAAAGACACCAAATATATTGTGAATCTTTGAAAGAGCGCTAGGTAATGTTCTCTCAATGGTAAACAACGCTTCACTGGCGTCCTGCGCTTGCGTGGAGCAGGCGGACACGTCTAATACCTTTCGGTAACCGAGGAATTTTTCGCTAACCGATTCCGAAAAAAGCTTACGTTTTCCGAAACTTTCGTTAACGGGACCTTTCGTTAACCGAGGGTCCACTGTATGTATTTTTTTTATTTTTAAATGAGTCATGAAAGTGTACTTTAATAAATACATAAATTTTTATTTTCCAAGAAGCTACATCTGTGTTACTGTACAAAGATAGGTTTATTTAAGTTGTTTTATATGGAAAAGCCCATAATGTAAAATTATTTGACATTGAAAAGTTAAATTTAGATTATTTGAATGCTAAGTTATCTGAAGATAAGATAATGAAATGAAATGATTATTTCTAAGCAACAAAACTGTTTATTAAAACAGCATTATTAATATAAAGGGACAGTAACACAGAAAAACTGACAATTTTTGCTCTAATTTTTTTTAGGGGTAGAAAGTGCACGAGTATGAATGCTGACTGGCATTTGGCTGGGCAGGTAGCAACAGATATACAGTACATGACTATGATTTCCAGTAGTCTATAAAACAACTTCTGCTTTTAATCATGTTTTATTATTTGAATAAAGCAGAAGTGCTAAACCCATAGGGGTCATATAGCATCTGGGGAATTAAAGATAGTATTTAAATTCAATCCAAAAATGGAAAGAATAAGTCTTATTCCTTGGATCCCTCACCAGCATCAAGGCACCTCCCTTCAGGAGAGCTTTTAATCAACACTTAAAATAAAGTCAATAAATTTTTAATTAATCAATCCTGCACTTACTTGTGTACGTGGCATCTGTGAATCCTCAGGTGACAAGTTTCTCAGGCATTCATCCCGAAGGTATTTGGCTGCATAACGTTTGCCTTTCTTGAGAAGCACTTGAGCTGTCAAGATACCCATTTGGGAAGAAGGGCCACCTGAGGTCAGGCCAGAGCCTCCTTCCCCACCACCTGCCTCTGCCATGCTCACACGCTTTTCACCGTTGTCCTCCATTCACGGCATTTCTTTGTGCCACCACTTGTCTTCCAGCACTATAAAGTGTACTGACACTCAGTAATACACAGTAATGACCAATGTTTCCAATTCTATTTAAAGAAAATTCAAATTCAAAACTTTTCTTCGTTCCATTTTTTCCAGGGTACACTTCTGTGACTACCTACTGTATGATAACATTTCTGATTTTCTATAGCAGCGAGTACAGCTATGCTTAAGGTATTCCACTGTTTTTCATCAATTTATGCAAGTATTTCAACCCACCCCCTACAAAAATGTGCATTTTCTGTTATAGAATGTGCATGCACAGCATAGATTATGAGAATGATCAGTTGTGTAGTTCCACGACAGCTCTTTAAACAAGACAAATATTGTACGTACTACAAAATTTTAAAATTCTTCATAATTTTTACTTAATTTTGATACAATTATGTATCAGAATTTATAAGAAAAACACTATTATTCTGGCAGAAGTTAATGTTTTTTCCTTGGACATCACAATATTATTAAAATCATCTTAACTGTAACACCTCCAACCATTTAATACTGTACCTTAATAAGTACAGTATGGTAGTAATTCTGCCAGAAATGCTGCATACAGTTATCGATTTTTCTATATTTAACACAATAATGATAATAATAATATTACCAGGAACAGTATTATTATTAAGATATTAACAAGTACTGGTTTAACAAGAGGTGGGGGTAGAGGACAGCAAACCACAATTAGCATTACTGCAGAAAATAACGAAAATAATATGCTGTACTTTGAGTAACTTTAATTTAGAATGTTAGACACGCTAATGTGAATGACATGTTTTGCATGAGCAAGTAGGCCTAGGGTAAGACTCCTGTTCATAGGTCCCAACACCTGTTGTGGCTATTCACCTAGCTGCACACATACCTTAGATTTAGTCGACTACTGTGGGATACCCTAGGGGTGTGGACCTACAGGCTTCAATGGAAACAAGGCCCATAGATTGACTTTCTTGGGCTACTAAGGATTATTAACCATCTGGGGGGTTAATCCGAAGAACATCATCTTCACAAAACGCTGCAGCACAGTACTGTGCAGAACAATTACTCATGTATGGCACTGTAGAAAGTAGTGACTTTTTTTTTTCAAATTCACACACCCAATATTTCTATTTATTCATCAGTTGCATTATACTTTATAATGTAATTTTATAAATACTGTATTATACAATGATAACTGAAAGAAAAAAAATATCAATAGGAGCCACATGGAGCCACTACAAACTGATCCTCTGGACACTATGTCTCTTATACCTGGAGAGTATACCTGTAGAGAGTTTCAGGGATCAACACCCCTGCGGCCAAGTCTGAGACCAAGCCTCTGATGGATCAGGGTCTGATCAACCAGGCTGTTACTGCTGGTCGCACATAAACCAACGTAAGAACTACAGCCCAGCTGATCAGGTACTGACTTTAGGTGCCTGTCCAGTGCCTTCTTGAAGACAGCCAAGGGTCTATTGGTAATCCCCCTTATGTATGCTCGGAGCCAGTTAACAGTCTTGGGCCCCTGACGCTTATTGTGTTGTCTCTTAGTGTACATGTGGCGCCCCTGCTTTTCATTGGGGGAATGCTGCATCTCCTGCTGAGTCTTTTGCTTCTGTAGTGAGTGATTTTCATGTGCAAGTTTGGTACTAATCCCTCTAGGATTTTCCAAGTGTATATTATCATGTATCTTTCTCATCTGCATTTCAGGGAATATAAATCAAGGGACTTCAACCATTCCCAGTAATTTAGGTGCTTTATCGTACTAGTGTGTGCCATGAAAGTTCTCTGTACACTCTAATTCAGCAATGTCGCCAGCCTTGAAGGGGGCCATTATTGTACAGCCGTATTCTAGCCTAGAGAGAACAAGCGATCTGAAGAGAATCATCATGGGCTTGGTGTTCCTAGTTTTGAAGGTTCTCATTATCCATCCTATCATTTTTCTAGCAGATGAGGTAGATACATTGTTGTCGGTTTAGTGCTTCCACATGATGATGATGATGATGATGATGATTATGAAGATATCAGTCCATAGGTAATAAAATTTGCTACCATACTTTTGATGTAAAGGTAGATCAGGTTAGGCACCATCATATATTTATTGTTATTAATATGTAAGCAATATCAATATTGGGCAAGTCTGGCTGAGAAAAATCTGCAAGTACGATCTTTTGCCAAATAAACTTTTATACAATCCCAAATAATGCAACACTACTTAAGCTAACCTAAATGTACATCTAGCCTATATTATTTCACTTTTTTCTGCAAGCAACTGCACGATGCATAGCAAACATATGCTTGGACTCGGTCTGATTATAACAGTACATTCTATTTATTGGACATATACAGTATTTTGTACAACAGTCTGAAATAAAGATATGAATTTGAATTTTGACCACATAGCTTTGAGTGTCTCCTCAATGCTCTTTTTGATTAATATTTTTTATTTGGTTCATATTACTGTATATAAAAAACTTTGAAGCTTATGTAATGATTTTCTTATTATAAAGTGTTTTCACTTTAAAATCAGAAAGGCAGTATGACAAATTGGGCAAAAAATATAGTTTTAGTAGCCAGGGTTCATCCTCATGATGCTGTATTGGTAATTACTGTATCATATAAATAAAACAGCATTTCACTGGACTGACATTATGATAATCTTCTAAACTATATTGAATAAAAAAATGCCAAGAGAACAGTTCCAAACTACAGAAACAGCTATGCCATGTAATAAATGAGATTTTTTTTTTAACTTCAATGCTGTGTATTTAAATAAAGATATATGTAAGTAAATGGTGAAGGGCAGGGCAGGGTAGGTGAAGAGTTGATGAAGTGCAGGAAAGATAAAAAGGGGCAGGTGGTGAAGTGTAGGAAAGGTGAGGCAGGGCAGATGAGGAGGTAGGTGGTGAGGTGAAGGAAAAGTAAAGAGGGGCAGGGCAGGTGAGGGACATGTGGAATGAAGGAAAGGTGAGGAGGGACAGGTGGTGAAATGTAGGAAAGGTGAGAAGGGACAGGTGGTGAAATGTGGAAAAGAAGGGGGCAGGACAGATTTGAAGAGGGTGAGCAAGTGAATCAATGCAGGAAAGTACAGATGAAGGGGAGGGCAGGTCAGGTAAGGAAGGGCAGTTCAGTTGAGGAGGGGAAGGGCAGATGAGGAGGGTCAGGAAAAGTTTGAAGAGGGTAAACAGGTAGAGATGCAGGTCAGGACAGACAAAGAGGGAAACAAGACAGGTGAGGAAAAGCAAGCCAAGTGAGGTAGAGAAGGACAGATGAGGAAGGGCAGGGCAGGAGAAGAATTGCAGGACAGATTAGGGAGGGCAGGGCAGGTGAGGAAGAGCAGGACAGGTGAGAAAAGGCAGGACAGATAAGGAAGGGCAGGACAGGTGAGGAAATGCAGTACAGGTGAGGAAGGGCAGAACAGGTGAGGAATTGTAGGACAGGTGAGGAAGGGCAGGACAGGTGAGGAAGTGCAGGACAGGTGAGGAAAGGCAGGACAGATAAGGAAGTGCAGGCAAGGTGAGGAAGGGCAGGACTGGTGAGGAAGGGCAGGATAGGTGAGGAAGGGTAGGACAGGTGAGGAAGGGCAGGACAGATGAGGAAGGGCAAGACAGGTAAGGAAGGGCAGGATAGGTGAGGAATGGCAGGACAGGTAAGGAAGGGTAGGACAGGTGAAGAAGGGCAGGACAGCTGAGGAAGGGCAGGACTGGTGAGGAAGGGCAGGGCAGGTGAGGAAGTGCAGGCCAAGTGAGGAAGGGCAGGACAGGTGAGGAAGTGCAGGACAGGTAAGGAAGGGCAGGACAGGTAAGGAAGTGCAGGACAGGTGAGGAAGGGCAGGACAGGTGAGGAAGGGAAGGACAGGTAAGGAAGGGCAGGCCTGGTAAGGAAGGGCAGGACAGGTAAGGGCAGGACAGGCGAGTAAGGGCAGGACAGGTGAGGAAGGGCAGGCCAGGTAAGGAAGGGCAGTACAGATGAGGGGCATTCCAGGTAAGGAAGGGCATTCCAGGTAAGGAAGGGCAAGACAGGTAAGGAAGGGCAAGACAGGTAAGGAAGGGCATTCCAAATAAGGAAGGGCAAGACAGATGAGGAGGGGCAGGACAGGTGAGGAAGGGCAGGACAGGTGAGGAAATGCAGGCCAGGTGAGGAAGGGCAGGACAGGTAAGGAAGGGCAGGCCAGGTGAGGAAGGGCAGGACAGGTAAGGAAGGGCAAGCCAGGTGAGGAGGGGCATTCCAGGTAAGGAAGGGCAGGCCAGGTAAGGAAGGGCATTCCAGGTAAGGAAGGGCAAGACAGGTAAGGAAGGGCAAGACAGGTAAAGAAGGGCAAGACAGGTAAGGAAGGGCAAGACAGGTAATTATTATTATTATTATAATCAAATAGAAGCGCTAAACCACAGGGGTTATACAGCACAAGACAGGTAAGGAAGGGCAAGATAGATGAGGAGGGGCAGAACAGGTGAGGAAGGGCAGGACAGGTGAGGAAATGCAGGCCAGGTGAGGAAGGGCAGGACAGGTAAGGAAGGGCAGGCCAGGTGAGGAAGGGCAGGACAGGTAAGGAAGGGCAGGACAGGTAAGGAAGGGCAAGCCAGGTGAGGAAAATGGCAGATGAGAGACAGGACAGATAAAGACTGTCAGGACAAGACGACGAAAGAAATAATCATGGCAGGTTAGGAGGAGGGGCAGGTGATGACAAGAGGGCAATGCTCCCCCCTACTTCCCCAACACTACTCCACCATCCCCACACCTCCAACACACACTCCATCACCATCTCCCTCCATCAACTCCCTCACATTAAACCTCCATCACAACATATATCCCCGTAGAGGCGAGACTCAAGTTGTTTGTCATGGTGTGTCACGACCCCTTAACACTTTCTTATATACTTTATCCACAACTTTCAAAATAATCCTTATATCCTGGGTAATTAAGGGTCACTGTAGGCTCGTGTTAACTGGGAAATTATTAATATTTTGAGAGTAATATAAAGTTTTAAGAGGGATGAGTTCAGTGCCTCCACTCGCTGGCTCACTCAGGGATTGACTACCCATAATGCTTCTCCAGAGTGAAGGTGTGACAGTCGTGGCCCGTATGATGCTACTGATACTGATACTGCTTCTCCAGTGAAGGTGTGACAGTCGTGGCCCGTATGATGCTACTGATACTGATACTGCTTCTCCAGTGAAGGTGTGACAGTCATGGCCCTTATGATGCTACTGATACTGATACTGCTTCTCCAGTGAAGGTGTGACAGTCGTGGCCCGTATGATGCTACTGATACTGATACTGCTTCTCCAGTGAAGGTGTGACAGTCATGGCCCGTATGATGCTACTGATACTGATACTGCTTCTCCAGTGAAGGTGTGACAGTCGTGGCCCGTATGATGCTACTGATACTGATACTGCTTCTCCAGTGAAGGTGTGACAGTCATGGCCCGAATGATGCTACTGATACTGATACTGCTTCTCCAGTGAAGGTGTGACAGTCATGGCCCGTATGATGCTACTGATACTGATACTGCTTCTCCAGTGAAGGTGTGACAGTCGTGGCCCGTATGATGCTACTGATACTGCTTCTCCAGAGTGAAGGTGTGACAGTCGTGGCCCGAATGATGCTACTCTTACTGCTGCTACTGATACTGTTGCTACCGATAATGCTGCTATTGATACTGCTGCTACTGATACTGCTGCTACTGATACTGCTGCTGCTACTGATACTGCTGCTGCTACTGATACTGCTGCTGCTACTGATACTGCTGCTGCTACTGATACTGCTGCTGCTACTGATACTGCTGCTGCTACTGATACTGCTGCTGCTACTGATACTGCTGCTGCTACTGATACTGCTGCTGCTACTGATACTGCTGCTTGCTCTGATACTGTACTGTCTCTACTGATACTGCTGCTGCTACTGAGTACTGCTGCTGCTACTGATACTGCTCTGCTACTAGATACTGTCACTTACTGCTACTGATACTCCTGCATGACTGCTCACTGTACTGCTGCTACTGATACTGTCTACTATACTGCTGCCTACTGATACTGCTCTCTACTCTGATACTGCTCTACTGCTACTACTGTACTGCTCTACTGATACTGCTCTGCTACTGATACTGCTTACTTCTACTGATACTGTCTCTACTGATACTGCTCTCTACTGATACTGCCTACTGCTGCTACTGATACTGCTCCTACTGCTGCTACTTTCTGTACTGCTCTACTGATACTGTCCTACTGCTGCTACTGATACTGCTCCTACTGCTGCTACTGATACTGCTCCTACTGCTGCTACTGATACTGCTCCTACTGCTGCTACTGATACTGCTCCTACTGCTGCTACTGATACTGCTCCTACTGCTGCTACTGATACTGCTCCTACTGCTGCTACAGATACTGTTCCTACTGCTGCTACTGATACTGCTCCTACTGATACTGCTCCTACTGCTGCTACTGATACTACTGCTCCTACTGATACTGCTGCTGATACTGATACCGCTGATACTACTCTTACTGCTGCTACTGATACTGCTGATACTACTCTTACTGCTGCTACTAATACTGCTGCTGCTGATACAGATACTGCTGCTACTGATACTGCTGCTGCTACTCTTACTGCTACTGCTGCTACTGATACTGCTGCTGCTACTGATACTGCTGCTGCTACTGATACTGATACTGCTGCTGCTACTGATACTGCTTGCTGCTACTGTACTGCTGCTACATACTTATTGCTCTGTACGATACTCTGCTACTGTACTGTTGCTACTTTTATTGCTACTGTGCTACTGATTGCTCTGTGTATTTATTGCTACTGTCTTACTTCTGCTACTGTCTGCTACCTATTGTACTGCTGCTACTCTTATTGCTACTGCTGCTACTCTTATTGCTACTGCTGCTACTCTTATTGCTACTGCTGCTACTCTTATTGCTACTGTTGCTACTCTTATTGCTACTGCTGCTACTCTTATTGCTACTGCTGCTACTCTTATTGCTACTGCTGCTACTCTTATTGCTACTGCTGCTACTCTTATGTCTTGCTGCTACTGTAGTACTGTGCTACTCTGTATTATGCTTGCTCCTTATTGCTACTGTTGCCCTACTGCTTATGTACGTTCTACTCTTATGCTCTGCTCTTACTCTAATTCTACTGTGCTACTTATTGCTACTGCTGTTACTATACTGTCTACTGCTTACTGCTCTCTTGCTACCTGCTTATGTTATATACTGCCCTACTGTGCTACTATCTGCTTATGTCTACTGCTGCTACTCTTACTTGACTACTGCTGCTACTGCTTATACTGCTCCTACTGCTTACTGCTACTATTGCTTTGCTCTGCTGCTACTGTACTGTGCTCTGCTGCCCTGTACTGTGCTATCTACTTACTGCTGCTCTTGCTGCTATCTACTGCTACTGATTTGTGCTTTACTCTTACTGCTCTGCTGCTACCTTACTGCTGCCTACTGATACTGCTTGCTATTGCTATACTGTGCTGCTACCTTACTGCTACTACTGCTGCCTTACTCTGTTAGCTACTGCTTGCTACTCTTACTGCTACTACTGCTGCCCTTATTGCTTATACTACTGCTGCTACCTTACTGCTACTACTGCTGCCCTTATTGCTTATACTACTGCTGCTACCTTACTGCTACTGCTACTGCTCTTCCTGCCTTACTGCTACTACTGCTGCTCTTACTTGCTGTACTGTTGACTCTTTGTTTAGTTACTGGTAATTTCAATTTGTTTACTTTATCTTTATTTCTACAATTCATGTAACTTATACGACCTACTGCATCAATACTACTGCTATATAGAAAGCTTCCTTATTCACTATGTTACTATGATATATTGTACTTTGTTACGGTCCTTAATAAACTTAGTACTTGCAAAATGTCTGGTTCTTCAACTAGTTGCTTATCTAAACCATTTATATCAGCTGCTGTTGGTGACTCATGACGCCTTTAACGCTACTGTTGGTGAACATCATGCTACTTTAACTGCTGTTGATAGCTCTGCCACTTTAACGCTGCTGCTGGTAACATCTAGCCTTTAACATGCTGCTGTTGGATGAACATCAGTGACGCACTATAACTGCTGCTGTTGGAGTGAGCATCAGTGACGCACTTTAACAGCTGCTGTTGGAGTGAACATCAGTGACGCACTTTAACAGCTGCTGTTGGAGTGAACATCAGTGACGCACTTTAACAGCTGCTGTTGGAGTGAACATCAGTGACGCACTTTAACAGCTGCTGTTGGAGTGAACATCAGTGACGCACTTTAACAGCTGCTGTTGGAGTGAACATCAGTGACGCACTTTAACAGCTGCTGTTGAAGTGAACATCAGTGACGCACTTTAACAGCTGCTGTTGAAGTGAACATCAGTGACGCACTTTAACAGCTGCTGTTGGAGTGAACATCAGTGACGCACTTTAACAGCTACTGTTGAAGTGAACATCAGTGACGCACTTTAACAGCTGCTGTTGAAGTGAACATCAGTGACGCACATTAACAGCTACTGCTGAACGGAACACTAGTGACGCATATTAACAGCTACTGTTGAACGGAACACTAGTGACGCACATTAACAGCTACTGTTGAACGGAACACTAGTGACGCACATTAACAGCTACTGTTGAACGGAACACTCAAGTGACTGCACATTAACAGCTACTGTTGAACGGAACACTAGTGACGCATATTAACAGCTACTGTTGAACGGAACACTAGTGACGCACATTAACAGCTACTGTTGAACGGAACACTAGTGACGCACATTAACAGCTACTGTTGAACGGAACACTAGTGACGCACATTAACAGCTACTGTTGAACGGAACACTAGTGACGCACATTAACAGCTACTGCTGAACGGAACACTAGTGACGCATATTAACAGCTACTGTTGAACGGAACACTAGTGACACATTAACAGCTACTGTTGAACGGAACACTAGTGACGCACATTAACAGCTACTGCTGAACGGAACACTAGTGACGCATATTAACAGCTACTGTTGAACGGAACACTAGTGACGCATATTAACAGCTACTGTTGAACGGAACACTACCTGGAGTCTACCTGGAGAGAATTCCAGGGGACAACGCCCCCGCGGCCCGGTCCGTGACCAGGCCTCTTGTTGGACCAGAGCCTGATCAACCAGGCTGTTACTGCTGGCCGCACGCAGTCCAACGTACGAACCACAGCCCGGCTGATCAGGTACCGACTTGAGGTGCCTGTCCAGTGCCTGCTTGAAGACAGCCAGGGGCTTGTTGGTAATCCCCCTGATGTATGCTGGGAGGCAGTTGAACAATCTTGGGCCCCTCACACTTATTGTGTTGTCCCTCAACGTGCTAGTGGCACCCCTGCTCTTCATTGGGGGAATGTTACATCGCCTGCCGAGTCTTTTGCTTTCGTAGGGAGTGATTTTTGTGTGCAAGTTTGGTACTAAGCCCTCGAGAATTTTCCATGTGTATATAATAATGTATCTCTCCCGCCTGCGTTCTAGAGAGTACAGGTTTAGGAACTTCAAGCGTTCCCAGTAGTTGAGGTGGTTTATCGCACTTATGCGTGCCGTGAAGGTTCTCTGCACATTTTCAAGGTCAGCAATTTCACCCGCCTTGAAAGGTGCAGTTAGTGTGCAGCAATATTCCAGCCTAGATAGAACAAGCGATCTGTAAAGTGTCAACATGGGCTTGGCATCCCTGGTTTTGAAGGTTCTCATTATCCATCCTGTCATTTTCGAGCAGATGCAATTGCTACATTGTTATGGTCCTTGAAGGTGAGATCCTCTGACATGAACACTCCCAGGTCTTTGACATTAGTTTTTCGCTCTATTGTGTGGTTGGAATTAGTTTTGTACTCCGATGAGATTTTAATTTCTTCACGTTTTCCGTATCTGAGTAATTGAAATTTCTCATCATTGAACTTCATATTGTTTTCTGCAGCCCATTTAAAGATTTGGTTTATGTCTGCTTGGAGTCTTGCAGTGTCTTCAACGGTGGACACTGTCATACAGATTCGGGTGTCATCTGCAAAGGAAGACACAGCACTGTGGCTTATATCCCTGTCAATGTCTGATATGAGGATGAGGAATAGGATGGGAGCAAGTACTGTGCCTTGTGGAACAGAGCTTTTCACAGTAGCTGCCTCAGACTTTACTCTGTTGACTACTACTCTTTGTGTTCTATGTGTTAGGAAATTATAAATCCATCTACCAACTTTTCCTGTTATTCCTTTATCACGCATTTTGTGTGCTATTACACCATGGTCACACTTGTCAAAGGCTTTTGCAAAATCTGTGTATATAACATCTGCATTCTGTTTATCTTCTAGAGCATCCAGGACCTTGTCGTAGTGGTCCAGTAGTTGGGACAGACAGGAGCGGCCTGCTCTAAACCCATGCTGTCCTGGGTTGTGCAATTGATGGGTATCAAGATGAACGGAACACTAGTGACGCACATTAACAGCTACTGTTGAACGGATCACTAATGACGCACATTAACAGCTACTGTTGAACGGAACACTAGTGACGCATATTAACAGCTACTGCTGAACGGAACACTAGTGACGCACATTAACAGCTACTGTTGAACGGAACACTAGTGACGCATATTAACAGCTACTGCTGAACGGAACACTAGTGACGCACATTAACAGCTACTGTTGAACGGAACACTAGTGACGCACATTAACAGCTACTGTTGAACGGAACACTAGTGACGCATATTAACAGCTACTGTTGAACGGAACACTAGTGACGCATATTAACAGCTACTGCTGAACGGAACACTAGTGACGCATATTAACAGCTACTGTTGAACGGAACACTAGTGACGCATATTAACAGCTACTGCTGAACGGAACACTAGTGACGCATATTAACAGCTACTGTTGAACGGAACACTAGTGACGCATATTAACAGCTACTGCTGAACGGAACACTAGTGACGCACATTTTCACTGTATTTCACAGTCATTCACACAGTGGACATTGGCTTTTTTTAGTAAAAAAGAAAAGCCGGTTGTTGTTGACTCAGATGTAAGTTTATTTAGATACAGATATACAATTTATCATACATAGCAACATATGTGTAGTTGGTAATATATACCGACAAATTTGTTTAAAAAGACACATGAGCAAACACTAGGACACATTATCAGGAGCTTGCAATGTTGAAGAAATGAGTAGGACGACCAACACATGAGCAAACACTAGGACACATTATCAGGAGCTTGCAATGTTGAAGAAATGAGTAGGAAGACCAGGTAGATCCGTTCACAAAAATGTTTTTTGCTCGAGCAAAAACCCTTTCCCTGAACGAATTTCCTTGGACTTCCTCATTTATGAAACATTGCAAGCTCCTGATGATATTTTGATTGCAACACGAAAGGCCTAGAGCTATCATTCAACTCCCCCTGTGGTTGTTTTGCGTATTATCCCAGCCTAGGTAATCTACACATATTTATGTAATTGTATTTATGTGTACCTGTACCTGAATAAACTTACTTACTTGCTTTAGTCAATATATGTTTCCCTGACTCACGAAATCGTAATGACACGATTGCAAACAAACCATACCACGGGTGGGGTTCGAACCCGCGGCCAGAGAGTCTCAAAACTCCAGACCGTCGCGTAAGCCACTGGACCCCCACCCGTGTTTAGTTAGTTAGTTTGATATCTTTATTATGCACCCCATACCCATCCTGTGGGCGGTAGTCAAAAGATTACAGAGGTACATAATGGGTCCAGGGACTGGACCTCAAAGTTTGATAGCTGAGCAAGTTACAAAGGTAATGAACTCAGATGGTCACAATCATGACAAGTTACAAAGGTATTTGCAGATTACAGAGGTATATATAGGGTCCAGAGACTGGGCCCCAAAGTTTTGATAGCTGAACAAGGTACAATGGTAATTAATTCACTAGTTACAAGGTAATGAATCATGTAAGTAAATTTACTTACGTCTGTACATGGTTGCACTCATGAACAAATTATAAAGCAATGAGCAATCTATTAGTCTACACCCAGCCACAACTGTAATGAGTTATTGGGGCAAATTTTAATTGTTGGGTCACACACACACACATATACATATACACATACACACGCATACATGTATATACATACACACATACACATACACACATGTACATACACACACACACACACACGTGTCAATGCTTTATTTACAGGGAGCAAAGTCAGGGTATTTTCCAGAATGGTCTGTAATATACCACTGTGGATAAAATACTTTGACATATCTTGAACATTTCTGAATGAGTAGTCTCTGAATTCATTAATTTTATCGCACTCCAGTACATAATGACGCAGGGTGTGACAATAATCCAACTGGCAAAGTTTACATCTTGTTTGGTCTACATCTGGTGGTGGTGATTTAACCTGCCAAAGATACTTGTAACCCAGCCGGAGGCGGGCGGTAGTGACATCCAAGAGTCTGCTTATTTTGTTGGATGCACCATAGACATGTGGCTCCTCCTGCATGATAGAATGATGATAGATGGACTGACTGGTGTCAAACTCCCTGAGTCTTAAGTCAATAAAATTCAGTTGAAGTTCTTTTCGTATTATTGTTCTCAAACTGCTAACTGACAAGCCAAGATTGTAATCTATCCCCTCTTTGAAAGCATAAAACTTAGCCAATTTATCAGTTCTATCATGCATCTGAAGATCAATGTGAGATGGAATCCACAGCATGTGCACTCTGACTCTACTATCCAGAATCCTACCATACCTGTGCCTGGCTTCTGACACGAGCATGCTACAAGTTATACTTGATGAGTTGAGAGCATTTATGGATGACAGAGAATCAGTTACAATTAGAGAGTTAACCTTAGATACATGGACGCATTTGAGTGCAAGGAGTATGGCAAACAGTTCTGTCTGAAGGGTAGAGGCCCAGTTATTGATGCGTGCTCCAATTTCTTTAAGAGAGCCATCACTCTGTATGACAACAGCAGCACTACCAGCTGCACCAGTGGATTGGTGAACAGAACCATCAACGTAAATAATTTGTGAGAGAGTGTGCTGTTTGGCTAAATTATCAATACAGTTTAAGGCATCATGTTTGGCTTCAAGGCGAAGCTTTGGTTGTGATTTAAGAAGTAGTTTGGGGGGAAATGGAGGGATGGTAGTTTGGAATGGGGTAATATTCCATGGAGCGGAGAAGTGCCGCTGTTGCCTTACTTGCCACAGATCATGTATCTGATTCATGCGGAGGTCGGTTCCAGTTTTTTCGATCCATCTGGAGGGATGTTCACCAGTGCTGAGGAAAGTTTGGAGGGCTTCTGTGCATGGGTTTGAATGGGCTTGCCTGAGCCCACCCGTGGTATGGTATGTTTCCCTGAGTCCCTGGAGGCAGGGTTCATTAAGGCGTAATCTTTAGCGTCCCTTAATAACCCCAACAACAACACCGGTGGTATAATAATATTTTTAATAGTAATTATACTGTCACGTTATGGCCTATGATCTGAAAAAAGAAGAAGATGTAAAGGAATTTATTGAAAACCTCGGGATAGAATACAGGTTTGGATGTTTCTCCGAGAAGAAGCCTGATAGTAAGTGTAACCTGGGCGCTAAACCCGTACGGGCCTACAGTTTTTACTTGGGTATTCCCCCCCTCAAGGAAGGTTCCTTGATATTGGTGGGAGGCTCGTGATTCAAGGAGCTGATGTGGGTTGTTCTGATTTCCCTTGGTTAGAATCTCATTGCCTACCATTCCCCAGGCATATGCCCCGTGGCCTGGTGGCAAATGTTCTCACTTCACACGCTGAGGGTCCGGGTTCGATTCTCGGCGAAGGGGTGGAAACATAAGACGTGTTTCCTTACACAGGTTGTCTATGTTCACCCATCAGTAAAATAGGAACCTGGGTGTTAGTGGACTGGTGTGGGTCGCATCCTGGGACAAAACTGACCTAATTTGCGGGAAATGCTCAGCACAACAAGGGTCTTTCTATATAGTAGTATGTCATTGATGTCAGCTATGGTCTGTATACCTTGTACATGTACTTGTAGTAAATAAAGATATTATATTATATTGTGTATCCTAAGTTAAATGTATTTATTACCCAATGGAAATAAATGGTATAAAATACCGACACAATGGAAAAATAAACACATAAGCAGTGTAATGTGATCCTTTATTGACAACGTTTCGCCCACGCAGTGGGCTTTATCTAGTCACAAACAGATCTACCTGGATAAAAGATACATGAGTATTTATAGGATTTAGTCAGGTGGAGAATGCTGCATGTGACAGTCTTCAGAGTAGGGTGATGGAGTCTTAAACCTTGTGTAGCTTTAAAAAGAGATTGGACAAGTACATGGGTAGACCTTCTGCAGTGTTTCATTCTTAAGTTCTTATGTGGGATTGCTATCCCACTTGTCCAATCTCTTTTTAAAGCTACCCAAGGTTTAAGACTCCATCACCCTACTCTGAAGATTCTCACATGCAGCATTCTCCACCTGACCCAGCATTCTCCACCAGACTAAATCCTATAAATATTCATGTATCTTTCATCCAGGTAGATCTGTTTGTGACTCGATAAAGCCCACTGTGTGGGCGAAACATTGTCAATAAAGGATCACATTATACTGCTTATGTGTTTATTTTTCCATTGTATTTATTACTGCTGTCATTTATTAGTTATACCTTTGATATACTTTTGAAGAGTTTCGAGAGTATCTACTCTCTGAGCCCGGCCATGGGCCAGGCTCGTCTGGTGCTTGCCTGGTCAACCAGGCTGTTGCTGCTGGAGGCCCGCTGCCCCACATATCCATCACAGCCTGGTTGATCTGGCACCCAATGAAGATACTTGTCCAGTTTCCTCTTGAAGGCTTCTACACTGGTTCCAGCGATGTTTCGGATATCTTCTGGTAAGATGTTGAATAGTGTTAATACAGTGCTCCCGTATTGTCCCCACTGCACCCCTGCTCCTCACTGGGTTTATTTTACACTTTCTCCCATATCTCTCACTCCAGTATGTTGTTATGGCAGTGTGCAGATTTGGGACCAGGCCCTCAAGTACTTTCCAAGTATATATTATCATGTATCTCTCTCTCCTCCGCTCCAATGAGTACATGTTCAAGACTTGAAGGCGTTCCCAATAATTTAGATGTTTCAATGGCTCAATGTGAGCCGTAAACGATCTCTGAATTTGTTCCAGCTCTGATATTTCTCCTGCCCTGAACGGGGCCGTCAGCATAGAGCAGTATTCTAAGTGAGGGAGCACTAGCGATTTGAAGAGTGTCACCATCGGCATTATTTCCCTTGTTTTGAAAGTTCTCAATACCCACCCTGTCATCTTCCTGGCTGTTGTGATCTTTGTCTTGTTATGGTCTTTAGTTATAGGTAATACATATTTTAAAAAGAAGAGGATAAATAAGTATATACAAGATATGATGTAGGGCGTAATGACAGTAGTTTGTTGGACTACGTATTGGTAGATAAAAGACTGTTGAGTAGACTTCAGGATGTACATGTTTATAGAGGGGCCACAGATATATCAGATCACTTTTTAGTTATAGCTACAGTGGGAGTAAAAGGTAGATGGGATACAAGGAAAATAGAAGCAGTAAGTAAGAGAGAGGTGAAGGTTTATAAACTAAAAGAGGAGGCAGTTAGGGTAAGATATAAACAACTATTGGAGGATAGATGGGCTAGTGATAGTGTAGGCAATGGGGTCGAGGATGTATGGGGTAGATTTAAAAATGTAGTGTTAGAGTGTTCAGCAGAAGTTTGTGGTTACGGGCGAGTGGGTGCGGGAGGGAAGAAGAGCGATTGGTGGAATGATGATGTAAAGAGAGTAGTAAGGAGAAAAAGTTAGCATATGAGAGGTTTTTACAAAGTAGAAGTGATGCAAGGAGGGAAGAGTATATGAGAGAAAAAGAGAGGTTAAGAGAGTGGTGAAACAATGTAAAAGAGAGCAAATGAGAGAGTGGGTGAGATGTTATCAACAAATTTTGTTGAAAATAAGAAAAAGTTTTGGAGTGAGATTAATAAGTTGAGGAAGCCTAGGAACAAATGGATTTGACAGTTAAAAATAGGAGAGGAGAGTTATTAAATGGAGAGTTAGAGGTATCAGGAAGATGGAGGGAATATTTTGAGGAGTTGTTAAATGTTGATGAAGACAGGGAAGCTGTGATTTCGTGTATAGGGCAAGGAGGAATAACATCTTGTAGGAGTGTGGAAGAGCCAGTTGTGAGTGTGGGGGAAGTTCGTGAGGCAGTGGGTAGAATGAAAGGGGGTAAGGCAGCTGGGATTGATGGGATAAAGATAGAAATGTTAAAAGTAGGTGGGGATATAGTTTTGGAGTGGTTGGTGCTATTATTTAATAAATGTATGGAAGAGGGTAAGGTACCAAGGAATTGGCAGAGAGCATGTATTGTTCCTTTGTATAAAGGCAAAGGGGACAAAAGAGAGTGCAAAAATTATAGGGGAATAAGTCTGTTGAGTGTACCTGGTAAAGTGTATGGTAGTTATTATTGAAAGAATTAAGAGTAAGACAGAAAGCAGGATAGCAGATGAACAAGGTGGCTTTAGGAAAGGTAGGGGGTGTGTAGACCAAGTGTTTACAGTGAAACATATAGGTGAACAGTATTTGGATAAGGTTAAAGAGGTTTTTGTGGCCTTTATGGATTTGGAAAAGGCGTATGATAGGATGGATAGGGGGGCAATGTGGCAGATGTTGCAGGTGTATGGAATAGGAGGTAGGTTACTGAAAGCAGTGAAGAGTTTTTATGAGGATAGTGAGGCTCAGGTTAGAGTGTGTAGGAGGGAGGGGGACTATTTCCAAGTAAAAGTGTGCCTTAGACAAGGATGTGTGATGTCACCGTGGTTGTTCAATATATTTATAGATGGGGTTGTAAGAGAAGTGAATGCGAGGGTCTTGGCAAGAGGTGTGGGGTTAAAAGATAAAGAATCAAATACAAAGTGGGAGTTGTCACAGTTGCTTTTTTGTTGATGACACTGTGCTTTTGGGAGATTCTGAAGAGAAGTTGCAGAGGTTGGTGGATAAATTTGGTAGGGTGTGTAAAAGAAGAAAATTGAAAGTGAATATAGGAAAGAGTAAGGTGATGAGGATATCAAAAAGATTAGGTGACGAAAGATTGGATATCAGATTGGAGGGAAAGAGTGTGGATGAGGTGAATGTATTCAGATATTTGGGAGTGGACATGTCAGCAGATGGGTCTATGAAGGATGAGGTGAATCATAGAATTAATAGGGGGTAAAGGGTGAGTGGAGCACTTCGGAGTCTGTGGAGACAAAGAACCTTGTCCATGGAAGTAAAGAGGGGAATGTATGAGAGTATAGTTGTACCAACACTCTTATATGGGTGTGAAGCATGGGTGATGAATGTTGCAATGAGGAGAAGGCTGGAGGCAGTGGAGATGTCATTTCTGAGGTCAATGTGTGGTGTGAATATAATGCAGAGAATTCGGAGTTTGGAAATTAGGAGGAGGTGTGGGATTACCAAAACTATTATCCAGAGAGCTGAGGAGGGGTTGTTGAGGTGGTTCGGACATCTAGAGAGAATGGAACGAGACAGATTGACTTCGAGAGTGTATAAATCTGTAGTGGAGGGAAGGCGGGGTAGGGGTCGGCCTAGGAAAGGTTGGAGGGAAGGGGTAAAGGAGGTTTTGTGTGCGAGGGGCTTGGACTTCCAGCAAGCATGTGTGAGCGTATTTGATAGGAATGAATGGAGACAAATGGTTTTTAATACTTGACGTGCTGTTGGAGTGTGAGCAAAGTAACATTTATGAAGGGATTCAGGGAAACCGGCAGGCCGGACTTGAGTCCTGGAGATGGGAAGTACAGTGTCTGCACTCTGAAGGAGGGTAGTTAATGTTGCAGTTTTATAACTGTAGTGTAAAGCACCCCTCTGGCAAGACAGTGATGGAGTGAATGAGGAAAGTTTTTCTTTTTCGGGCCACCCTGCCTTGGTGGGAATCGGCCGATGTGTTAATAAAAAAAAAAAATAAAAAAATTTATTAAAGAAATTAAATATATTTTATGTGCAGAACTGATTGCTTATGTTGAGTACTGGTATACAGTAAATCGCATATAGAATTACTGATTAAGGAATTGCATATAATGAAACTGTATAGAACAGCAAAAATATGTGCTGTTCATTTATTTGATTGGTTTACCTCAAACTTCGAATTTGTCTTGATTGGTTATCAGAATACAGCACTGTAATATTCTCCGTCAAGTACAAATTATATTGCAGCGATGGTGCATCCAGCTTACAGTTGGAGGACCCTGGGTGTAGTCCTCAGGTGACATGAGACATACCTACTGTATATTTACCCAACATTAAGTAGGTACAATACCTAGGTGTTTGCCAACTGCTGTGGGTTGCATAATATGTACTAGATCCTTCTGAAACATTCATATTACTGTGCTTTCTTGGATTATGTAAAGTAAGATCTTAACAAATGCTTGAGTTTGAATGAGGAATATACTTACACAATGATAGAGGTTCACTTTTAGTTACAGTATTTTGCATCATATAAAAAGACAATGTAATATATCATATCATTTGATATGCACTTAATGTTTTCTCTCATTCTGCAACATTGATTAAATGTATTACTACCATATTACTCTATGTTTATCTGAAGCAATAATCCTGTGTGAGTCATACAAGTCATTCAGCACAAGGAATGGTTGAGGCTTTATCCTCAATCTGATAAATCAGCATTACATCTACCACTACTTCTTTACTACCTTCTTTCTTCCTCTCTCTGTCCCGTCCTTGTCCCCCTCTCCTATAAATACCGGCTCCATCACCTTCATGTGTTAGTGTGACTTGTCAATGGTCCAGGTCAGACCAAAACGTTGTCATGAGCTTCTTTCTCCTATGTGCGGGTTATTTGTGTATTGAATCATGAGACTTCCTGTCTGTCTGTAACTTACTGATCTGCTTGTATTTCAGACATTGGGACTGACAAGAATTTGTGTGAGGTGTTGTGTGCATGCTGAGAAGTCTTATAAATGCTGTACTGGCAACAGTATATGTAAATTAAGTGTCATTACTAAAAACATTGGTATTTTCTAGGTTGTCATCTCTTAGGGGACTATCTAGAAGGTGTGAAGAGAGATTTTGAGAAAGCTGCAAAAGTGTATAGAAGCAATTGTGATGAATCTTCATATGCCAAGAGTTGTTACAAGTATGCAAATTATAATTTTCTGGGTAAAGGCTGCAAGCAGAACATGGATGAAGCATATGACTATTATCTGAAGGGATGCTCAGCGGGTAACGCTGATTCTTGTCTCAATGGCGGACTCCTGTGTGTGTCTAATACACCAGTTAATGCCCAGAGAGAAAAAGATTATAAACAGGTTTGTATGTGATACACATGTATTGTGTATTAATAATTTTGTGTACTATATAATTCTATTAATTATTCTGGTGAAAGTTGTATATGTACTAGTATAGTCATGGCTCAAATGGTAGTGTCTTGAGCTCACATCTTAAGGACCTTGGGTCAATCCAGTTACAAGCAGGAATATTGGGCATGTTTCTTATACCTGTTGCCCAGACTGTTCACAGAGTGGTAAGTAGGTACCTAGGTGTTAGCTGACTGCTGTGAGTTTCCTGGAATAAAGGATCAATGGACCAGATGGAAATAAGCCATAGTGGATTTTTTGGGTTATCCTGTGTTACTAATCCTCTGGGTTAATAAAATCTAGGCGAGTACAAATATTATCTGGGTTAATAATTCAAATACAGTATTCTTCATTAAGGGAGGTAGAGTGTGGTGGCAATATATTATAAATTTTATAAAAGAAATATTATAAATTTTATAAAAGAAATGGTAGACCACAAGCTATGCTTGTGGTTAAGATGACAGACCACAAGCTATGCTTGTGGTCTGTCATCTTAACATTTAGTCTATCATATAACATTTTAAAATTCCCAGTGGTTGTAACACAAGTTCCCATGTCCTGTTGGAAACAGTTCACTTGTTCTACATCACTGTCTATGAAGAACAACTCTCTAGTATTCTTTCAGCACCACTTCGGATTCAAATTTTTATTTCTTTTACGCAGTACGCAGATAATGTAATTTACATGTAATAAAATATTATTAGGGACAAGAAAGCCACTAGTATGCAATGCATTTCTTTTTCAGCTTACAGGTATGGCTTATTCTTCTTGTTAAGAAATTCTCATTATGGTATTACAGAATGATTAACCCTTAAATGGTCCAAACGTATATATACGTTAGTACTGCTACTGCCCCAAACGTATATATACGTTTTATTTTTCCTGCCTCCAAATTTGGCACGATTGGCCTGAGATTCCTGGTCAGCATAGAATGGGTCTTAACACTCAGTGTGTGCCGTATTAAAAAAATCTGGGACCACTTAGTACCTTGTGGGAGCACAAGTTAAATTGAGCACCAGTATTACAACCTCAGGTTCAATGGCCTGTTATCCTGAGTGTAAAAGGGAGCTTGGAGCAAAGAAACACAGTAGATGCTTTGAATTTGTATTTCCTTCACCAAGCAGTTATGAATATATAAGACTTTTGTCTTTTCCTTCACCAAGTAAATAGAAAAGGGCTTTTTACACATATTTACACTATATACAAAGGAGTAGTATTTAGTGCACGCCACGGTTGTCTAGGCTAAACATCAGCCAAAAGACAGACAACTTTCCACAACTAGCTCTATGCAGGAATTCCAATGACAAACTGCGAGTGGTATCCACGTCACCTTTGTCATTGTTAAACTCGCATTTTAATTGGCTGAACCGAGTTGTTGATTTGATGATGGGGCCCCATCGCCAAACCCTTAACGATGGTTCGCTGGTTGGAGGGGAGCCTATGTGGGTGTGTTTAACATGCTCCGAATAAAGATTACATACTCTTTGCATGCAACAGCCAGCTAGAGGAAACAGTGCGGCAAACACCAAGGATTCACTGATGTCATGTCTTATTAACACTCCCCTTTTAAGTGGAAAGTGATGTCGGCAGGCTGGCCGGCCAGCTGGTTGGCTGCTTGCCTGGCCACCTGGCTGGCCAGCAGATGGTTGGCCACCTGGCTGGGTACCTGATTGGCTGTATATCTCTGTCTGTCTGTCTGTATCTATCTGTCTCTTTGTCTCTATCTATCTCACAGGAACACATACGTAAATACAATTATACATAGTGTAAATTACCTAGGATAACTAAAAAATCAAGACAAAGTGATATAATGTGCTTGTGATCTGTGTAATACCAGTTGGTTTATGAGCTACTCACTGAGACAAGCAGACAGAAAGGAGATGACACACAGGCAGACAGAAAGACAGACACACAGACAGAAAGACACACACACATACAGACAGATACAGATAGACAGACAGGTTTGCATAACAAATAAAGGGAAGCAGTGTAAGCTCATCAAATGTCATCACTGTAATTACTGGACTGATAAGAAGAGATAAGACTACCCTCACCCCTCATCAAATGTCACCAGTCATCATTAGTGGAGATCAGATGAGATAAGGCAGTGACACACATCTTACATAATGCTTCAAGGGAACTTTATTATTATTATTATTATTATGCACTATGATTATTATTATTATTATTATTATTATTATTATTATTTACTATCATTATTATTATTATTATTGACTATGATTATTATTATTATTATTGTTATTATTTTTATGCACTATCATTATTATTATTATTATTTGAGTACAATTTCAGTACCTAATATTAGTGTCAGAACAAAGATTGGCTATGAAATCACAAGAACTACTATAAATTGTAATTATCAGAACATAAAAATTATATAAAATAATAAAAAAAAAAAAAAAAGGTATATCGGCAGCAATTCTGCAATCGGCAGGACTCCTGTTGCTGTCAGGTGAGCATCCAGTGCCAACTTCTCTACCTCATATCTCGGTAAGTACTGACCCTAATTTTTTTTATCCTATAGCACTTAAAAAAATGTACTCTTTATTTTTATAATTTTTTTTTTTTCAAAATATTCGGGGCACTGGGCGAGCGAACATGTATACGTTTGGACCGTTTAAGGGTTAAGATACACACAAAAATAAGGATAAGTGTATAGTACATGTACAGTGGACCCCCGAGTTTCGGTCATAATTCATTCCAGAACGCTGTTCAAGTGCCATTACCAAACGAATTTGCTCCCTTAAGGAATAATGTAAAGTAGGTTAGTCCATTTCAGACCCCTAAAAATACACTTACAAAAGCACTTATAATAATACACTTACATAATTGTTCGAGTTTTGAGGTGATCGAAACTCGGGGGTCCACTGTATACTTAATTTAAGTTTAAGTTTGTAAGGCTTACCTATCATTGTGTGTTCATGAGACAATAAAATAAGCCCTGCAATCCTGTCAGAGTGCAAGACATTTAACAAGCTTACAATCCATACTAAAATGACAGTTGCCTACTAATGTACTACCTTTCAAAAAGACAAATCTCTCTTCCACTATAATAGTTTACCTTGTATTCTGCCTGTTTTGTACGAGAACACCTATCAAAAGTTTTCTAGAAATTTAAATACAGTATGTAGATGCAATTTTTCCATTCATTTCTTTTAATTATTTCTGAAACTCTTCAGGGGTTGGAGCTCTTAGACAAGGCATGTTTGGGTAACAATGCCTTATCTTGCTACTACATCTCAGGCATATTCATCCAAGGAGTCAAGGACGCTATCAACAAGGATATGAGCAAAGCCTTCGACTACTCCTTGAAAGCCTGTGAGCTGGGCAATATGTATGCTTGTGCAAATATTTCTCAGGTATGTAGCTCACATATCTTTACAAAACTGTAAAAGTTTTATTTTAATAAGTTAACAAGGGGGAAGGGCTTTAATGCTTGTGAAGGACTCTTAATCTGAGGATTTGGAGCTCATGCCACTTCCCTTGGATCAAGCTAGATGCACTCATTGACCATAAGGGTGCAGTAGTCAGAAAGTACCCAGTAAAGTGACTAATTATATACTGTATATGCTATACATTTATAAGTTTCAGCAAATTTATGTAGTTTAAACTGAAAATATTTTTAAAATCTCCATTAAGTACATCACAGCCAAACTTTTAGTGTCCTTTTATATCTTACATATATCCTTATAGGTAATAGGCTGGTAGACAGCAACCGCCCAGGGAGGTACTACCGTCCTGCCAAGTGAGTGTAAAACGAAAGCCTGTAATTGTTTTACATGATGGTAGGATTGCTGGTGTCTTTTTTCTGTCTCATAAACATGCAAGATTTCAGGTACATCTTGCTACTTCTACTTATACTTAGGTAACGCTACACATGTATAAGCATATATATACACACCCCTCTGGGTTTTCTTCTATTTTCTTACTAGTTCTTGTTCTTATTTCCTCTCTCCATGGGGAAGTGGAACAGAATTCTTCCTCCGTAAGCCATGCGTGTCGTAAGAGGCGACTAAAATGCCGGGAGCAAGGGGCTAGTAACCCCTTCTCCTGTATATCATATTACTTAAATGTAAAAGAGAAAGAAACATTTTGCGTTTTCTCTTTTGGGCCATACCGTACTGACTAAATGTAAAGGAGAATCCCGAGGTGGGAAACGGCCGACGTGTTGAAAGAAAGAAGAAGAAACATGCAAGATTTTAGGTACGTCTTTCTACTTCTACTTACACTTAGGCAACACTACACATGCATGTACAAACATATATATATATATACACATACCCCTCTGGGGTTTCTTTTATTTTCTTACTAGTTCTTGTTCTTGTTTATTTCCTCTTATCTCCATGGGAAAGTGGAACAGAATTCTTTCTTCGTAAGCCATGCGTGTCGTAAGAGGCGACTAAAATGGTGGCCTCTTCTCCTGTATACATTACTAAAGTTAAAAAGAGAAACTTTTTTTATTTTTTTTGGGCCACCCTGCCTCGGTGGGATATGGCCGGTTTGTTGAAAGAAGAAGACAATATATCCTGTGAATGTGTTCAGATATTTGGTAGTAGACTTGTTGGCAGATGGGTTTTTGAAGGATGAGGTCAACCATAGAATTTTTGAAAGAAAAAAGGTGGGTGGTGCATTGAAGTATCTGTGGAGACAAAGAACATTATCCATGAAGGCAAAGAAGGGAATGTACAAGAGTATAATGGTACTAGCACTCTGATATGAGTTTGAAGCATGGGTTGTGAATGTTGCAGCAAGAAGGAGGCTGGAGGCAGTGGAGATGTCATATCTAAGGGCAATGTGTGGTGTAAATATTATGCAGAGAATTCGTAGTGTGGAAATTAGGAGGGAGTGGGGAGTTACTAAAAGCATTAGCCAGAGGGCTGAAGAGGGGTTGTTGAGGTGGTTTGGTCATTTAGAGAGGATGGAGCAAAACAGGATGACTTGGAGAGTGTATAAATCTGTAGTGGAAGGAAGGAGGAGTAGGGGTCATCCTAGGAAAGGTTGGAGGGAGGGGGGTAAAAGAGGTTTTGAGTTCAAGGGGCTTAGACATACAGCAGACATGTGTGAGCATGTTTGATAGGAGCGGGTGGAGACAAATGGTTTTTATGATTTAACGTGCTGTTGGAGTGTGAGCATTGTAACATTTATGAAGGGATTCGGGGAAACTGGTTAGCCGGACTTCAGTCCTGGAGATGAGAAGTACAGGGCCTGCACCTTGAAGGAGGGGTGTTGATATGTTGTAGTTTTTTAACTGTAGTGTAGGCATGCCTCTGGCAAGACAGTGATGGAGTGAATGATGATGAAATTGTTTCTTCTTTTACAGGTCACCCTGTCTTGGTGAAAAATGGCTGGTGTTAATAAAAAGCCTAAATGATACATAGATCTTAGATGATTATTTATATTATTATTATTATTGTTATTATTATTATTATTATTATTATTATTTGGAAAGCTGTAAACACCTAAGAGTGATACAGTGCCTGTGGAATGGGAAGTACAGGTAAACAGGTTCATTTCAAGGCTGGGAGGGCAGTTCTTAGCTTGGTAAACGAATGTGCTCAGCATTGTATATTATTTGTTAATTAACGTTTTTCACTTACACTTTATAAATGTTTTTGTTTCCTTATTTAACAGATGTATCACAAAGGAGATGGTGTTGCGAAGAATGAAGAAAAGAGTGAAGAATACAAAAAGAAAGCATTAGACATGCAAAAACAGTTAAAGGAACAGATGGAAATACAATTCCAACAAGGAACTCAAAAGTTGTAGTTATTGGACCTCACCTACATATATACAGTGGACCCCCGGTTTTCGTGATTTTTTCGTTCCAGAATGCTGTTCAAGTGCCATTACCAAACGAATTTATTCCCATAAGGAATAATGTAAAGTAGACTAGTCCTTTTAAGACCCCCAAAAATACACTTATAAAAACATTTACAAAAATACACTTACATAAAAGGGCGAGTTTGGAGCATCACGAACACCGGGGGTCCACTGTATATATATATACAGTGGTCCCTCGGTTTTCGCCGAAAATTCGTTCCAGAATGCTGCTCAAGTGCCATTACGAGCAATTTACTTCTAAGAAATAATGTCACGTAGGTTAGTCTATTTCAGACCCCCAAAAATACACTTGCAACAGCACTTACGAAAATACACTTACATAAATGTTCGAGTTTGGAGATGCACGAAAACCGAGGGACCACTGTACAGTGGACCCCCGAGTAACGAGCACCCTGGAAATCGTACAATTATGTAAGTATAATATTGTAAGTGCTTTTGTAAGTGTATTTTTGGGGTCTGAAATGGATTAACCTACTTGACATTATTTCTTAAGGGAGTAAATTCGTTCGTAATGGACTGAGCTTAGGCTTCTGGAATGAATTTGCTCGTTACTCGGGGGTCCACTGTATATATATATATACAGTGGACCCCCAAGTTACGATCATAATTCATATATGTAATTCATATTTTTGGGTGGAACGGATTAATTGTATTTACATTATTTCTTATGGGAAATAAGGTTTCGAGTTTCGAGTAATTCGTGTTAAGGTCTAGACCTTAAGACGAATTCTCAAACTCAAACCTTATTTCCCATAAGAATAATGTAAATACAATTAATCCGTTCCACAAAATATTCACAAAAATAATTTTTTAAAGAATAAATACTATAGTTTTACATACACAAAACAATTATAAACTAATAAATTTATAATTAAACATTTAAAATAACATTTACTTACCTTTATTGAAGAGAGTTGCTGGCATCTGGAAGATAGGGAGGAGGACAGGGGAAGGGGTTAGTGCTTGGAAGGGGAATCCCCCTCCATAAGGACTTCAGGTAACAAGTCCTTATCTGGGGTTACTTCCCTTCTTTTTCTTTTAATGCTACTAGGACCAGCTTGAGAGTCACTGGACCCCTGCCTCGAAAAATAACTCTCAAGAGTGCTCTGTTTCTGGCGCCTCTTTAACATTTTCCTGAAGTGCAACATGGCTCTGTCACTGAGCTGGTTGCAGAGATGGCTTATTTCACCTTGCTCAGGGTGAAATTGTTCAACAAAACTTTGCACATCGTTCCACTTGGAACAAATTTCCTTAATCCGTGAAGAAGGCACCTCACCCTGTCCATCCTCCTGTGAATCAATTTCCCTAAATGTCGTCTGATGCTGTTCCTGATGAAGCTCTTTCAGTTCTTCAATGGTTAGGTCTACCCTGTGGTCCTCCACCAACTCTTCCACATCCTCACCACTCACCTCCAACCCCAGGGACTTGCCCAATTCCACAATAGAGTCCACAACAGGCACAGAGTCGTCAGGGTCAGCCTCAAATCCTTCAAAATCCTTCTTTTTCAACACAATCCAGCCACAGTGGTCTCCAAGCAGAGTTCAAAGTCCTGGAAGTCACTCCCTCCCAAGCCTTACCTATAAGGCCTATGCAATGGACGATATTGAAGTGATCTTTCCAGAACTCTCTTAGGGTCAACTCAGTGTCCGAGGTAACTTGAAAGCACTTTTCAAACACTGCTTTGGTGTAGAGTTTTTGAAGTTACAAATGACCTGCTGGTCCATGGGCTAGATGAGAGAGTGGTGTTAGGAGGCAAAAAACTTCACTGTGATGAAACTGAACTCATCAGACAAATAGTCTCCCAAGCTGTGAGGATGAGCAGGAGCATTGTCCAGTAGCAGGAGGCACTTGAGTGGCAATTTCTTTTCCAGGAGGTATTTCTTCACACTGGGGCCAAACACTCCAGTGAACCATTCCACGAAAATGTCTTTAGTGACCCATGCCTTGGTGTTAGCCTTCAACACACACACAATTTATTCTTGTTAACATTGTGTTTCTTGAAGGCTCTGGGATTTTCTGAGTGATACACTAGTAAAGGTTTCACTTTAAAATCACCACTGGCATTAGCACACAACATGAGAGTTAGCCTGTCTTTCATAGGCTTGTGTCCTGGCAGTGCCTTTTCCTCCTGAGTAATGAAGGTCCTGTTGGGCATTTTCTTCCAAAACAGGCCTGTTTCATCACAATTAAACACTTGTTAGGGTTCGAATTTTCAGTGTCTGAACCCCTGGAATTCCTGCAAAATTTTTCCAGCTCCCGTTTGTCTGATCTGGCTGCCTCACCGCCTCACAACACTGTGTATGCCACTACGTTTCTTAAACCTCTCAAACCAGCCTTTGTTGGCTTTAAAATCCTCGCCTCAGCACTGGTTGCAGGCATTGTCTTGACAAAAATCTGGGGAACTTCCCTTTGGCTTTTACAAATTATCGCCGTGGAAAAATTAACCCCCCTCCTTCTGTTTTTCATTGATCCACACCCCAACAAATTTTTCAAATCATCCACTGTTTTCGATTATTTTTTTTAACATTTTCAACCCCCTTTTTCAACATTAGCTTCCTTTATTTTCATTTCTTTGCCAGGAAGTGGCCAAATAGATGTGCTTTTCTTTTTACAAACCCGGGAAGCCCCAAAAAACCCCAAAAACCACTCAATTTTTCAACTATTTCCTTTTTTTAGTTCGATGGTGTTTCTTCCTCTTTTCCAAGGGGGGCCAATTTGGGAAAAATTTTTTAACCCCTGGGAATTATTTCCCCAAAATGACAATTTTACTTTAACCAGCAATAAAACAAAAAAAGTATTGTAATGTTTTAAAAGGACTTGGAAAGTTCTTTCAATGTAAACAACGCCAGATTTGGGTTTCCCGTCCGCCCCACCAAAGGGGGCAGGGGACAGGTCTGGAGGATTGCCACACGAGGGAATGCCGCTCTGAAGGGGAAAAAATTTAGCGAAAAAACCTTCGTTACACGATTTTCTCCAAGGGAACACATTTGAGGGGCCACTGTTAAATTTTTCCCCGTTTATTTTTTTTGATTTACGAAAAAATTAAACCCTTTTTCCCCTGAGACCCCCCGAACAAATTTTGCATTTCCCCCAAATTTAAACCTTTTGGGGGGGATTTAACCTCCCCGGGGAAAATGCATGAAAATTTTTTAAAAAAAAAAAATTTAAATTTTTTTTTATTATAATTTTTTTTTTTAAATACAAAACCCAAAAATTTTTGCACAAATTCAGAAGGGGGACCCGGGTTACCCAAAGGGGTGGTGAAAACCTTATTTTTTTCGGGTTGGTTGGGGGGTTCTTTTTTTTTTTTTTGCCATTTTTTTGAAAAATTAATTTTTTTTAAATAACTTTTTATACTGTGGTATAATGTTTTTTTCAAAAACTCACTGATTTTTTTTTGAAATTTTTATCCCCTTTTAGTTTTTTAAAAAAATTTTTTAAAAAGTAAAGTAAATTATTTTTAACCTAATTTTTCAATATTTATTTCAAAATATTAAACTGAAGTTTTTTTGGAAAACCCCGCAGCCTTTGGAATTTAAACAGGTTTCCAAAGACAAAAGGTGTTTACATTAAAAAAAAGAGTTTTTTGTTTTTTTGATTCTAAATTACAAATTTTGATTTTCTTTAAAACAATAGAGGATTTTGTTAAATGTTAAACCCAAGGTTTGGGTTAAAAAATAGTTTTTGGTAAAATTGGGCTTTTTGAAAAAATTTTTTTTACAGGGAAATGGACGATAAGCATTCCCGTTTTTTTCGGGAAAAGGTATTTTTTAAGAAGAAATTTTGGTTTTTGGGGTTTTCATGTTTGCTTCGGGGGAAATGAAAATTTGGGGGAAATTTACCTGTCCGCTTTGGGGCCCAGCTGAGCGCGGGACCCAGGGAGCCCCCAGTGCTATTGTTTAAAGCGAGCACCACCCCCCCACACCCACGCATTCAACCAGTTTTGGCTATTCCACTGTTTTTTGCGTTTAATCTAAATTTAAATTTCCAGGGGTCCAAGGGAAAGGGCCCC
>WNWK01014955.1:0-49490 GCA_009830355.1 Cherax destructor
AAGTTACTGAAGGCTGTAAAGAGTTTTTATGAGGATAGTGAGGCTCAGGTTAGGGTGTGTAGGAGAGAGGAGATTACTTCCCGGTAAAAGTAGGTCTTAGACAGGGATGTGTAATGTCACCATGGTTGTTTAATATATTTATAGATGGGGTTGTAAAGAAGTAAATGCTAGGGTGTTGGGGAGAGGGGTGGGATTAAATTATGGAGAATTAAATGCAAAATGGGAGTTGACACAGTTACTTTTACTGATGATACTGTGCTTATGGGAGATTCTAAAGAAAAGTTGCAAAGGTTAGTGGACGAGTTTGGGAGAGTGTGTAAAGGTAGAAAGTTAAAAGTGAACATAGATAAGAGTAAGGTGATGAGGGTATCTAACGATTTAAATAAAAAAAAATTGGATATCACATTGGAGAGAGGGATTATGGAAGAAGTAAATGTTTTCAGATATTTGGGAGTTGATGTGTCAGCATATGGATTTATGAAGGATGAGGTTAACCATAGAATTGATGAAGGAAAAAAGGTGAGTGGTGCATTGAGGTATCTGTGGAGACAAAAAACGTTATCCATGGAGGCAAAGAAATGAATGTACGAAAGTATAGTGGTACCAACACTCTTATATGGGTGTGAAGCATGGGTTGCAAATGCTGCAGCGAGGAGGAGGCTGGAGGCAGTGGAGATGTCCTGTCTAAGGGCAATGTGTGGTGTAAATATTATGCAGAAAATTCGGAATGTGGAAATTAGGAGAAGGTGTGGAGTTACTAAAAGTATTTGTCAGAGGGCTGAAGAGGGGTTGTTGAGGTGGTTTGGTCATTTAGAGAGAATGGATCAAAGTAGAATGATTTGGGAGAGCGTATAAATCTGTGGGGAAGGAAGGCGGGGTAGGGGTCGTCCAAGAAAAGGTTTGAGAGAAGGGGTAAAGGAGGTTTTGTGGGCGAGGGGCTTGGACTTCCAGCAAGCATGTGTGAGCGTGTTAGATAGGAGTGAATGGAGACGAATGGTTTTTGGGACATGACGATCTGTTGGAGTGTGAGCAGGGTAACATTTTGTGAAGGGATTCAGGGAAACCAGTTAATTGATTTAGTTGGACTTGAGTCCTGGAAATGGGAAGTACAATGCCTGCACTTTAAAGGAGGGGTCTGAGATAGTGACAGCTGGGAGGGACTTTTCTCAGCTGTCGTATCTGAGCTCCTCTGCAAAGACAGTGATTATGTATGAGTGTGGTGAAAGTGTTGAATGATGATGAAAGTATTTTCTTTTTGGGGATTTTCTTTCTTTTTGGGTCACCCTGCCTCGGTGGGAGACGGCCGACTTGTTGAAAAAAAAAAAAAAATAATAATAATAATAATAATAATAAATAATAATAATAATAATAATAAATAATAATAATAATAATAAAAATAATAATAATAATAACAATCACTCTGGAGCACTTTAACCCTTTCGGGGTTTTGGTCGTACTAGTACGTCTTACGCCCTGGGGTTATGGACGTACTAGTACGCCTAAATTCTAGCGCCTTCAAATCAAGCAGAAACAGGCTGTTAGGCCTAGATGTGATAGAATGGGTCTGTGCGGTCAGTGTGCACAGTATAAAAAAATTCCTGCACCACACAGTGCATAATGAGGGAAAAAAAAAAAACTGACCGTGTTTTAGGTTTAAAACAGCGACTTTGCAGTCTATTTTCGTATGGTATTTATGCTTGTATTCTCGTTTTCTTAGTCTCATTTTATAGAATAGATGATATATTACAGAAATAGAGATAATTTTTACTGGTTTCACGATGACAAGTACCTTGAAACTGAGCGCAAAGTAGCGAAAATGTTCGATTTTGGTCGATGTTCAAGAGTAAACAAATCACACGATGCGTCCAATACACATCAACTGGAGAGTCTAATATTCTTGCACAAGTGCGCTGATATTATTTATACCATTTTTACAATGATGCAGTTGTATACATAACAGTAAATCTTCTATTTTTTTGTGAGAATAAAAATTAAAAATGGAAAGCAAAAGTAATGTAAGAGGGGCCTGGAGACGTGACTAATGAACAGAGAAGATGTTATTTTAGTGCCAGAAATGTCTCCCTGGTTTATTATGGACCCTATTTTGAAATTGGCATCGTTTGAAATTTGTGTGAAATTGGCCAAATTGCCATTTTCTGATCACTATTTTGGGTAGTTGAAATTGGTAAATAGGAGTTTTTTTTGTACTCAATCGATAGAAGAAATGGAGTTCTAGCGAAATAGCTATAATTTTAGTAGACTGAAACATTGGAATTTGTCGAAAATAGGGCTCAAATTGGGCGAAATCGCCAATGAGTAAATGTCATCGATACCGCTAACTTCACGAAAGCATAATTCCGTTAGTTTTCGATCAAATTTCATAATTTTTGTGTTGTTATGATCGGAAAAAGATTCTCCATCATTTCATAAGAAATTTTTTTTTTTTTTTTTAAATTCTTGGACCATGAGAACGAGTTTCGGAGAGGGTCCTTGGACCCCCAAAGGGTTAAATGCCAGCTACCAAACCTATACGAAATACACACACAACCCGCACATAGAAGAGAGGAGCTTACGATGATGTTTCGGTCCGACTTGGACCATTTACAAAGTCACACTAACACAAAGAACAGGTAGAAGGGGTATTTATAGGCCAGGAGACAGGGAGGGCACAAGAAAGTGGTGGAGGAGTAATAGTGGAAGTAGTAGTGGTAGTGGAAGTAGTAGTAGTGGAGTCAGTCATATTCTAGGAAAAAGGAACTCTCCTGTCCTCTGCCTTCCCTACATCTCTGGTCTCTCTAATCTCAACAACTCTCTCCGTTCCTTAGACATCAAACTTACCTTTCGCCAGACTAACACTCTTCGCACTAATCTAGTTCATACCTCCCCTCCCTCTATAGATTCTCCTGGTGTCTACTCTATTTCTTGTTCCTCCTGTCCTCTTCAGTACTTTGGAGAAACTGGCTGATCTCTTTCTGACAGACTTAGGGAGCACAAAAATAGTGTTAGGCTTGCCGACACCAATAATGCTCATTTCTGTCATGTCAGAGATCACAGTCATCCTACTGATGGGTCTTCTGCTAAAACTGTCTACCCTACGTCCAACTTTCACAGTCGCCATCTGGTTGAATCCTCCCTTATACACAACTTTCCCTGTATGAATCTTAGCCCTGGCTTTGTCTCTGTAGATGCTTTCCTCTCCCATTACATTGTTAAATGCTCCAAACTTCAGAACGCCCGTGACTTAACCTGATTCCTTCCCTTCTATCTCTTCCCCCTTCTCCTCTTTCTTCTTTCTCCTCTGGGTTTTCTTTCTTTTGCCTTGTATTTGTCCTTCTTTATTTTATTTTCATTTTTTCCCCCTCTGTGTTCTTGTCCTTACCCTATGCGGGCCACTAGCTTTATTGCAGTGCTCCTTTTTCCTAGAATATGACTGACTCCACTACTACTACTTCCACTACCACTACTACTTCCACTATTACTCCTCCACCACTTTCTTGTGCCCTCCCCTGTCTACTGGCCTATAAATACCCCTTCTACCTGTTCTTTGTGTTAGTGTGACTTTGTAAATGGTCCAAGTTGGACCGAAACGTCGTCATAAGCACCACTCTTCTATGTGCGGGTTGTGTGTGTATTGTTCCAGTCACGGTATTGTGCCTTTTTTGTTATCTATACGAAATACATATGACTTCCATTTTCCTCTTCCAAAAGCTGCTGCACTTCCAACTCTATCTTGTACTATGGGGTGCACAATAAAGTACAAATTTGTACAAATATGTAGTTTTGGAGACTGTGAAAGCTAGTGTACTGAGTGGCTGTAAGAAGGAGATTGAGATGCTTGACGCTGAGCTACCCGTTTTAATGATCCAAGTTCTTTTACGGCATACAATACTTATTCATCAGAGAGCCCATCGTAACTCCAAGTTGTCGGTAAATAAGTATGTTGGTAAGTGTGCAGAGGCTGTATTTGTCCAGCTTGTCTTCAGTCTACCCAGAATTTGTTTTCAACATAACTCGTCTGACTCTTCTATAGCAGCTCCTCTAACTGAGTTGCCTAAGAAGGATGCTCCTTTCATTTGGACCTTCCGTCAAGTAAAAGTATTTCAAACTCTCAAAGAAGAGCTAACTTGTGCCCCTATTTTGAAATTCCCAGATTTTTCTAAGTCTTTCTATCTAACAACTGATGCTAGTTCTATTGGCATAGGTGTCGTCCTAGCTCAGAAGACTGATAGCAAGTACAAAGCAATTGCATTTGCTAGTTGAGTCCTTACAAAGGGTGGGATTATCTAAGTATACTACACAAGTACACAGTAACACTACTGGTAAAAGGATTACATTATAATGCTTTTGTGCCTTTTTCCATCTTGTCAGTATTTTATGCTATTTCTCTCCAAAAACAGATCCTTTAAATCTCACTGTCTCACCGCACAGCAAAAGATTGTTTCAAATATACTAGGTTAAAAGTTTGAAGATATTTTACTAAAAACAACAAAAAAATTCCAAGAAATGCTTTATAAATACTGTACTGTATTCCACTTATTCAACAGAAAATGAAATTTATTATACAAACCTTTGTCCTTCGTGAAGGGCTGCTACCATTGGAGTGGGTCTTGTCTTGATCACTCTCCATCCTAAATCACAACAAAAAATTATTTTATTTTCACCTTTATGAATCATTAAGTGACCCTAAAGACATCTGAGTAAAAAAAGTAAATACTGGTAGCAGTGTTGCCAGCACTTAACCCTTTGACTGTCGTGACTCCAAATCCTAAAGTGTCTCTCTGTGTCACAAAATATTCGAAAAAAAAAAATCTTATGAAATGACAGAGAATCTTTTCCCAATGGTAATGACACCAAAAGTATGAAATTTGATGGAAAACTTATGGAATTACGCTCTCGCGAAGTTAGCGAGAGCGATATTTACTCATCGGCGATTTCGCACTATTTTCGGCCAATTCCATTGTTCTAGTTGACTAAACTCATGGCTATTTCTTTAGAACTCCATTTGTTCAATCAAATGAGTACTAGAAACCACCCATTTACCAATTTCAACTACCCAATAAAGTGGTCAGAAATTGGCAATTTGGCCAATTTCACACAAACTAAAAAAGATGCCAATTTCAAAACAGGGTCCAGGATGAACAATGCAGACATTCCTGGCACTAAAATAACAGTTCCTCTGTTCATCACTCACGTCTCCAGACCCCTCTTATATTACTCTTGCTTTCTATTTTGAATTTTTATTCACACAAAAAATAGAAGATTTAATGTTATGCAGACTACTGTATTATTGTAATAATTGTATAAATAATGTCAACCCATTTGTGACTGCGTATTAGAATGGCTAGTTGGACACTTATTGGACAAAGACGTCATTTGTTTACTCTTGAACATCGGCAAAAATCAAACATTTCCGCTACTTTGAGCTCAATTTCAAGGTCCTTTTCATCGTGAAACCAATCAAAATCATCTCTATTTCTGTAATATGTCTTCCATTCTATCAAATGAGACCAAGAAAATGAGAATACAACCATAAATACAGTGGACCCCCGGTTAACGAACACCCCGGAAATCGTACAATTATGTAAGTATAATATTGTAAGTGCTTGTGGAAGTGTATTTTTGGGGGTCTGAAATAGACTAACCTACGTGACATTATTTCTTAAGGAAGTAAATTCGTTCGGTAATGGCACTTGAGCAGGCTTCTGGGATGAAGTTTTTTCGTTAACCGGGGGTCCACTGTACTATACGAAAATACACCTCAAAGTCTGCGTTTTAATCCAAAAACACGGTCAGTTTTTTTTCTCATTATGCACTGAGTGCTGCAGGATTTTTTTATACTGCGCACACTGACCACACACATCCATTCTCTCACATGTGGGCCTAGCAGCTTTCTCCCGCTTGATTTGAAGCCGCTAGAATTTTGGCGTATTAATACGTCAAAAACATTGGCTAGTAAGATGTATATATGACCAAAACAGTCAAAGGGTTAACTCTGCACAAGTTACTTCTGCTATGATTGAAATATGACACAATTCAAGTACAGTGGTACCTCTACTTACGTGAAGCTCCCAACTCGAACAATTATGTAAGTGTATATTTGTAGGTGCTTTTGTAAGTGTATTTTTGGGGGTCTGAAATGGATTAATCTAATTTTCATTATTTCTTATGGGAAAAAATTCCTTCGGTATCAGCACTTGAATAGCCGTCTGGAACGAATTAAGCTCGTAACTCGAGGTACCACTGTATTTTTTTACCACTCTGACTATTTCCTACTAAAGTAGGGTGACAGAAATGAAAACATTATAATCATTCATTCAATATGATATGGCTTCATGATATGGACTTCAATTTAGCATTAAAAGCATACCCATGAACCAATATGTAGTTACGGGCAGAATTTTACAAGTATAATTTAGGACAGTTCACTACTAAACAATTTTTAAAATTTACTATGTCAGAGTAGATAAAAAAAATTGAGGAAAATATATCTGGATGTCTTCCTAAGGCTGTCTGAATATTTCACTTCTACTGCCGTATCTTTTATAAATGCACAAATAAGTATATTTTATTGTTTAATATGATGCAATGTATTTATTTACCCTTTAATATTGTACAACTATGAATTAAGTTGCCCAGGATCAAATGAGATTTTAGACACTTAAGAATTAGCGGTTTCTGAGACATCCATTACTCCCTGATATTCTGCAAGGTGTCCAAAAGATAAAATAATATGAACCATTTGTCAAAGCAAAACTTCAAAAAGCAAATCTAGGATTTTGTTATAAGTTAATTGGTGGGGGAGAGGCTGCAAAAGTAACAAGCTGATAAAAAGTCACTATGGCCTCCATGCAAAATGTTATCTCAATGTTTACAGTTTGCTGTAGTATCTTTTTATCAAGCTATTTTGTGTACAATACCTTAAGCTGATTAAAAACCTGAGACTAATAACCATATGTGACAGAATTTCTGCACAAATGCTTTTATATGCCCAGGCTACAAGGCAAGAAAGTGTACGGATGCTACCTAAGGTTAAGGCAAAACAATAAGTGAAAACCAATTATGTAATAAGTAACATTACATTTAAGCTTTCAGCTGTTTGTAGCAATGACAAATATACAATTAAAACAAAAAGTAACTTAATTCTTTATACCATTCTTTAGCTTTACTTAAAAAATATCAACTTCTATATATATGAAAATAATGCATGGTTCTGGCAAAAACTAGTCTGTTTCTTACATGTTAGCATGATGAACAGATGGCAGCTTGCTAAGTAAATTTACAACAGCCAGACACAATCTTCATTACCACTAGACTGTGATAAACCTATATACAAAAATGTATACACATAGAAAATATCTGCTAGTATCTGTCATTTCTTAAGGGTTATGGGGATCATGACTTCTACAGTCCAGTCTCAGACCAGACCTTCTAAATTATTAAGGAAATATTATAGAAACAAGGGCTATTAAGAAACACAGAAAAGAAAAAGTAAGTGTATATTGAATGCAAGTAAGGCAATGTAGGAATTTATAACATTTACCTTCTTCTTACGTGTTCATGAGACAGAAACTGAAGATAAGAAATCCTGCCAGGATGCAAAAGGATAAATAAATGCCCATTACACACTTGTATGATTGGGTGGTAGAATGTACCTCCCTCCAGGGATGGTTGCTGTCTCCCAAATGTTTTTAACATAGAGAATTAAAAATAACAAAAGCACACAATGTACAAAAGTAAATACAAACCCAGGAAGATTGTCATATGATCTAATTAGATCAGTAGCTGATCTAGACAGGAAGGAGAGCCGCGAAAGATTTAGATGTGATTTATTTCCCTCTTTTCTTAGTCTAGCTGCTTCTTGGGGATCATTATAACGAAACATATGACTCCCTCCTAGCACCACTACACAACCTGCAACATGGAGTTAATCACATACCATTTTAATATAATTTTATTTTACATTACTTATAATATGTGGTTGATGAAATGAGATCCGTACAGTATAACTGTCTAATATGACTAATTCACTTGTATCACCAACCTTGTGTGAGTTTTCTTGGTTTGTCAACAAACTCAGAATTAACCCAACACTGGGCATCAGGTTTGGATTCCAATGTTGCTGAACCATCATGAAGCTCGATGGTACAGTGTTCCTCTAATACTTCCCCGCCCTGTAGCCAAAGGTACAGTAACATACATTATACTTGAATATAAATATACCTAAAGCATGTACAATGTCATTATACAGGTATACAATAAAAAATCTCACATGACAAAATTAAGGGACAAGGATGCACATTAATACAATAACTCAGCAAATGGGATAAAAGAGCTTACCAGTTCTTGTGCATTTACTTTGATGAATGTTTCATTTACTTTTTTAAATATTTAATTTACTTTGTTAAATATTTAATGTTACCAAATACAGTGGTACCTCAGTTAACGATATTTTTTCATTCTAGAATGCTGTTCAAGTGCCATAACCAAACAAATTTATCCCCATTAGGAATAATGTAAAATAGACTAGTTTTTTTAGACCCCCAAAAAAATACACTTACAAAAGCATTTAAAAAAATAAACTTAGTTACATAAAAGGGTGAGTTTGGGGACCATCGTTAACCGAGGTACCACTGTATAAGTAAAAATACACCAATAATATCACAAGCACAATACAGTAGTACCTTGGTACAGTGGACCCACGAGTTTCGTAAAAACTTCACTCCTGAAGTCTGCTCAAGCGCTATTACCGAACGAATTTACTCCCTTAAGGAAAAATGTCACGTAGGTTAGTCTATTTCAGACACCCAAAAATACACTTCCACAAGCACTTACAATATTATACTTACATAACTGTACGATTTCCGGGGTTTACGAAACTCGGGGGTCCACTGTACTCAAACAGCTCCCCGCTCGAACAATTCGGTATTCAAACACTCTGTTTTGTAAAAAAATCGCTCAGTAGTCAACCGTTTGCTCGGCACTCAACCAAACAAACATGACCTGCTGCCGAGAAATACGTCAGTGAGTTTAGTGAATATGTAGAAGCTGAGGGTTTTATTCCCCAACAAGTGTTCACTTGTGATGAGACAGGTTTATTTTGGGGAAAAAATGCCAAACAGAACCTATATCACTCGAGAGAAGTCACTGCCATGACACAAGCCAGTGAAGGACAGACTCACTCTTTTGTTGTGCGGGAATGCAAGTGGTGATTTAACAGTGAAGCCTTTGCTTGAATATCACTCGGATAGACAAGCATTGTGTTTAGTTTTTTTCTTTTTTAGATTTATGAATGCTAGGATTGTAAACTTCATGTTAAAATAATTTTGTAAGTGTATTTTTAGGGGTCTGAAATGGATTAACCCTTTAAGGGTCCAGAGGCCAAATTTCAAAGTGTGCACCAGGGTCCAAGAATTTTCAAAACAAATTTTTATTTTTTTCTTATGAAATGGTAGAGAATCTTTTTCTGAAGGTAATAAAACAAAAAGTATGAAATCTGATGGAAAATTGTCGAAATTATGCTCTCACAAATTTTGATGCGTCAGCAATATTTACGCATCGGCGATTTTGCAGATTTTGACTCCCATTTTAGGCCAATTACATTATTCCAGTCGACCAAATTCTTAGCTATTTCGCTAGTATTACTTCTATTCTATTGATTGAGCACAAGAAATCGCCAAGTCAACTGTTTCAATTACAAAATAAAGTGATTGGAAATTGGTAATTTAGCCAATTTAACACAAAGTTCAAAATATTATAATTTCAATATAGGGTCCAGAATAAACAATGCCGGCATTCCTGGCACTAAACTAACATTTCTTCTGTTCATTAGTTACGTTTTCAATCTTCACAAATGAATTCCAATTTGATCTTTTATTCACATAATGAATTTTTATTCAAACCAAAAAATGGAAGATTTACTGTTATGCAATACTGTAATAATTGTATAAATAATATCACCACATTTGTGAACGTATATTAGACCCACCTGCTGGCGCATATTAGACGAGTGAGGTCATTTGTTTACTCTTGAACATTGGCAAAAATATAACATTTCCCCTACTTTGAGCTCAGTTTCAAGCCATTTCCAGTAATAAAACCAATCAAAATCATCACTATTTCTGTAATATATCTTCCATTCTATCAAATGAGACCAAGAAATCACAAATACAACTACAAAAAGCATACATAAAAACACTGCAAATTCGCTGTTTTAATCGAAAATTACGGTCTGTTTTTTCTCTCTCATTATGTACTGTGTGCTGCAGCACTTGTTTTATGTGGTGCACACTTACCACATAGATGTATTCTCTCATATCAAGGCCCAAATTAACCGCTTACAGCTTATCTGAGTGAGCTGAGCTCATGGCGTAGAACTAAGATTTGGACCCTCAACTCAAAGCCGTAGAACTACGGCACGGACCCTGAAAGGGTTAATCTAATTTACATCATTCCTTATGGGAAAAATTCGTTCGGTACTCGAACAGCCTTCTGGAATGAATTAAGTTTGAGTAACAAGGTACTACTGTATATGAACACTAACAGCTGGGAGGGACTTTTCTCAGCTGTCGTATCTGAGCTCCTCTGCAAAGACAGTGATTATGTATGAGTGTGGTGAAAGTGTTGAATGATGATGAAAGTATTTTCTTTTTGGGGATTTTCTTTCTTTTTGGGTCACCCTGCCTCGGTGGGAGACGGCTGACTTGTTGAAAAAAAAAAAAAAAAAAAAAAATCCAATTCTAACTGAAAAAATTATATCACTTAATGTGGAAGACTTCCTATCTTACCTGAGTATTCGTGCAAGAATTACAATATTTTTATGCACAATTTGAAAATACCAAATATTTAAATAGAGAATATGAAAAAAAAATTCCATTAATATTACAAAATTTAGATGATCATTTTTTCCACTTCCTATATAAATATTTCCAGCACTCAAGTATACATTCTGGTTAATTAAAGTGTGATATACCACAACAGAACTAGCTCAAAATTATTTCATATAAAAAGTTATTTAATAATGTAAGAAATTAAAGTTACGCTTCCATACCTCCAGTCTAATATCTTGCACTGGTAGAGAACCAATTGTTGTGATGCCGTCATTGAGGTGATAAAGAGTAACACCTGTAGTTAGCAGGTTGTCATCTATCAATACAAGATGTGGTCTATCTGAGTCCAAAACCACACCTTGTCCTATGAGGAATGAAAAAATACTGTAAAATGCAAAAAAATGAGCAAAATACATTAATCCACATTCAAGAATATATTAAATAAATTTTAAAATAGATGCCAATTGCTTCTGCATATTTAGCTTTGATGAGCTTCCCTAAATTGTATTAAATACTTGAATTACTTCTCCATGGGGAAGTGGAACAAAATTCTTCCTCCGTAAGCCATGCGTGTCATAAGAGGCGACTAAAATGCCGGGAGCAAGGGGCTAGTAACCCCTTCTCCTGTATATATTACTAAATGTAAAAGGAGAAACTTTCCTTTTTCCTTTTGGGCCACCCCGCTTCAGTGGGAAACGGCCGACGTGTTGAAAGAAAGAAAGAAGACTTGAATTACTAATACATATTCTCTTCTTCCAACTATAACAGAGTAAAATCTACAAAAATTACAACAAAATATTTCATTCCACTATAATTCTTTTCTTCACTTTATTCTTCACCATCCTTTTATTTTCTTTATATCTAATCTAATTAGTAATACGTACAGGTATCTATTTCATACTGAATCTACAATTCAAATTTCACATTTACTTTCCAAAATAAATCTACACATTCACAAAATGCAGTAGCAATTTGAAAACTTAACCCATTGACTATTTCGGTCGTATATATACGTCTTACGAGCCAATGTTTCCGACGTATTAATACGCATAAATTTTAGCAGACTCAAATCAAGTGGGAGAAAGCTGGTAGGCCCACATGTGAGAGAATGGGTCTCCATGGTCAGTGTGCGCAGTATAAAAAAAATCGGGGGGCCAGTGGTGCATTGTGGGAAAGCAATTTCAGTAGTCCATGTTCAGCATGCCTAGCAGTAAGAAATAGTATCTAACTCCCGGCAAATCTGGGACTTTTCTCTTCCCCAGTGATAGCTCTAACACAGATGGAAGTGTCTCTGAAGATGAATTTCATGGTTTTGAGGAGTTTGTGACCGAAAGCAATGCCTAGGATACCAGAAGGACGGAAGGAAGGAAGAAAGAAAGGAATGAAAGAAGGAAGAAAGGAAGCTAGGAAGGAAAGGAAGGAGGTTGTGGGGAAAGAAGACATGGGACCCCATTTGTGTTGACAGGTTGACAGGCAGTGAGGGTGGTGAGTAATGGTATAATATGTCATTTTGACAGCTGCCTTACCCTGACTCAGCAAATTTAGATGTCCACACACACACACACACACACACACACAGCTTCAAGCGCTAAGAGAAGTTGATGGAAAGTGTCCAGTCATTATATATGTGTATAGTATATATTATAGAATAATAATAATAAACAATTTCTTTTATTGTTGGTTTGTGTAAACAAGCTTTGTAAACAATATAATGATACTAATGTTTGTGCGATTATTGTTTCATACAATAATCCACTGTACAGTGGACCCCCGGCTAACGAAAAAAATTCATTCCAGAAGCCTGCTCAAGTGCCATTACCAAACGAATTTACGTCCTTAAGAAATAATGTCACGTAGGTTAGTCTATTTCAGACCCCCCAAAAATACACTTCCACAAGCACTTACAATATTATACTTACATAATTGTACGATTTCCGGGATGTTCGTTAGCCAGAGGTCCACTGTACAGTGGTCCCTCGGTTTTCGTGCATCTCCAAACTCGAACATTTATGTAAGTGTATTTTCGTAAGTGCTGTTGCAAGTGTATTTTTGGGGGTCTGAAATAGACTACCCTACGTGACATTATTTCTTTAGGAAGTAAATTCGTTCGGTAATGGCACTTGAGCAGCATTCTGGAACAAATTTTCGGCGAAAACCGAAGGACCACTGTACAGTGGACCCTCGGTTAACGAATACCCCGGAAATCGTGCAATTATGTAAGTATAATTTTGTAAGTTCTTGTGGAAGTGTATTTTTGGGGGTCTGAAATAGACTAACCTACGTGAAATTTTTCCTTAAGGGAGTAAATTCGTTCGGTAATGGCACTTGAGCAGACTTCAGGGGTGAAGTTTTTACGAAACTCGGGGGTCCACTGTATATACATTGCACCTTACTTTGGTCTCACAGGCCACATAAGTTACGTGAGAAAATAAAATAGTGAAAAAAACAAGAAACCTTTGAAAGGAAGTAAACCAATGTTTACCGGTGAGCGGCATTTGCCACTATTGCCATACGCGGCTCATTTTTTGCCAACTTTACGCATCTATATCTCCATAAGTACTGATCGCAAAAAAATTGTTTTGGGCTTAAAACAATCAGAAAAATAATCTTAACATTTTGATAAGAATTTTTTTTTTTCGAATATTTTGCGACACCAGGAAACACTTCAGAATTTGGGGTTGCGACAGTCAAAAGGTTAATGTAGAACAGTGCTACTGAATATAAGAATGGGAGTGATGAAGCATAATAAGTCACAATACTGTACATAGAGCAGTTTATAAACAACCCACCCATTTGTGACCAAAATATCATCTGAAGTTTCCTCTCCAAAGCGTGACTTATATCTCTGAGTGATCAAACAGAGCCCATAAGGACTACTTTTAAATACATCAGCCATTTCCCACCAAGGTAGGAAGACCAAAAGAAAAAAAAATTCACTATCACTTATGCTTCAGCTGTCTTTCCAGTAGAGCACGGGGACATCATGATCTAATTACTTCCTGAATTACATTATATCCACCTACCCTTCAAAGTCAGGTACTGCTCTTCACACTTCCAAAATATATGTAGGCTAGCGAATTTTTCTGTCCCTTTAAAGATATTACCATGCTCACACTCCAGCAGTACAGTGGTCCCTCGGTTTTCGCCGAAAATTCGTTCCAGAATGCTGCTCAAGTGCCATTACCGAACGAATTTACTTCCTTAAGAAATAATGTCACGTAGGTTAGTCTATTTCAGACCCCCAAAAATACACTTGCAACAGCACTTACGAAAATACACTTACATAAATGTTCGAGTTTGGAGATGCACGAAAACTGAGGGACCACTGTATATCAAATCCCAAAAACAGGTTCAAATTCCAAAAACAGGTTCTGGAATGGCAGATTAACAGAAAACAACAAATAGGAAATACAGTAAGTCCTCACTTAACGTAGTCGATAGGTTCTTGGAAACTGAGACTTTACGTGAAATGACGTATAACGAAACCAATTTAACCACAGGCTAACTGATATAAAAATCAGGGGTGCACAGCACACCTTTAGCACTCATTGCAACAGGATTAAATCAAGGAATAAATGTTTGCAAAGCAAAAATTGTAAGAAGCACCTCCTACCACCATGCAGTTCAAAAACGAACATGGAAACTCCACAGAGACAGTGGCCCCAGCCGGGAATAAATTTTTTTCTCATCAATATTATAATGAAATGACATTGAATGAAATGATGTTAAGTGAGGACATACTGAATTAACCCTTTCGCTGACTGTGCCGTAGTACTATGACTGAGGTCACTGTCAGTGCCGTAGTACTAGGCCATGAGCTAAGCTCACTCAGATAAGCTGTAAGCGGTAAATTTAGGCCTAGATATGAGAGAATGGGTCTATGTGATAAGTGTGCACCATATAAAAAAAAATCCTGCAGCACACAGTGAATAATGAGAAAAAACTGTGACCGTGTTTTTGGTTTAACCCTCTCAGGGTCCGTGCCGTAGTTCTACGGCTTTGAGTTCAGGGTCCGTGCCGTAGTTCTACGGCTTTGAGTTCTACGCCATCAGCTCAGCTCACTCAGATAAGCTGTGAGTGGTAAATTTGGGCCTAGATACGAGAGAATACATCTATGTGGCAAGTGTGCACCACATAAAACAAATCCTGCAGCACACAGTGCATAATGAGAAAAAAAACTGAGACCATAATTTTCGATTAAAACAGCGACTTTGCAGTGTTTTTTCGTATACTTTTTATAGTTGTATTTGCTATTTATTGGTCTCATTCGATAGAATGGAAGATATATTACAGAAATAGAGATGATTTTGATTGGTTTTAGTAAAGGAAATGGCTTGAAACTGAGCTCAAAGTAGCAGAAATGTTAAATTTTTGCTGATGTTCAAGAGTAAACAAATGACCTCACACGTCTAATACGCCCCAGCTGGTGGGTCTAATATATGTTCACAAATGTGGTGATATTATTTGTACAATTATTACAATATTGCATAACAGTAAATCTTCCATTTTTTGGTTTGAATAAAAAATCAGTATGTGAATAAAAAATCAAAATGGAATTCATTTGTAAAGACTGAAAACATAACTAATGAAAAGAGGAAATGTTAGTTTAGTGCCAGGAATGCCTGCATTGTTTATTCTGCAACCTATTTTGAAATTGGAATATTTTGAACTTTGACTTAAATTGGCTAAATTACCAATTTCCGATCACTTTATTTTGTAGTTGAAACAGTTGACTGGGCGATTTCTTGTGCTCAATCGATAGAATAGAAGTAATACTAGTGAAATAGCTAAGAATTTGGTTGACTGGAATAATGCAATTGGCCTAAAATGGGAGTCAAAGTGTGCAAAATCGCTGATGCATAAATATCGCTGACGAATCAAAATTTGCGAGAGGATAATTTCGTCAATTTTCCATCAAATTTCACACTTTTTGTTTTATTACCTTCAGAAAAAGATTCTCTACCATTTCATAAGAAAAAATAAGATTTTTTTTTTTTTAAATTCTTGGACACTGGTGCACCCTCTGAAATTTGGCCTTTGGACCCTGAAAGGGTTAAAACAGTTACTTTGCAGAGTATTTTCATATGGTTTTTGTGGTTGCATTCTCGGTTTCTTGGTCTCATATGATAGAATGGAAGATATACGTGTTATGGAAGTAGAGATGATTCTAATTGGTTTCAGGATTGAAAATAGCTTGAAATTGAGCTCAAAGTAGCGGAAATGTTCAATTATTGCCAATGTTCGAGAGTAAACAAATCACTTCACGCGTCCAATATACAGTAGCCCATTGATTAAGACGGTAGTTATGTTCCTGAAAATGCAGTGTTAGACGAATCCACGTTAAAGGAACTGAAGAACTTATGGGAAAAATAAGGTTACGTTCCTGTGACCCCCAAAAAAGCCAAACAACTTTTTTAATTTAGGTCTCCAAATCTTACACAAATAAAAATGATAATGCAATTATTGTTCATTGTCATTATGTATGTTTTTTCTGTTGTTTAAGGCTACAAATGCAACAGAAATTATATTTATTATCTTAAATTGTGGTTGCTGGTGTTTGTTGATGACTGTGAAGGAGGGAGTGGAGAGGCATGCTGAGGCCCATCTGAGCTGAGGTGGGTGGTAGTCCAGTCAGTAAGTCATTCCAGTCAAGTTAGTCAAATCAGTAGGTAACTCATTCAAGTCAGTAGGTCACTATTTAAGTCATTTAGTAAATCAGTTAAGTTGGTCAGTCAAATCAGTAAACTATCAGTCAGTCAAGTAGTAAGCAGTTAGTAAACCAATCAAGTCATTCAGTAAACCAGTAAGTCAATCAGTAAAGTCATTCAGTAAATCAGTCAAGTTGGTCAGTCAAGTTAGTAAGCCAGTCCAGTCAGTAAATCAGTCAAGTTAGTAGGTCAGTCAGTCAAGTAAGTAGGTCAGTCAGTCAAGTAAGTAGGTCAGTCAGTCAAGTAAGTCATTCAGTAAATCAGGCAAGTAAGTCATTCAGTAAATCAGTCATGTCAGTAGGTCAGTCAAGTTAATCAGTAAATCAGTCAAGTCATTCAGTAAATCAGTAAAGTTGGTCAGTCAAGTCAGTAAGCCAGTCAGTAAATCAGTCATGTCATTCAGTAAATCTGGTTAGTCATTCAGTAAATCAGTCAAGTCAGTAAGTCAGTCATTTAATCAAGTCATTCAGTTAATCAATCAAGTCAGTAGGTCAGTGAAGTCAGTAAATCAGACGACAGCCCAGGTTAATTCACTGCACAAGCCCGTATATTTGCTTCACTCTTTTTAATCATACAAACTGATGTTTCATTAAAGCCATAAGCTCTCGCTATGTCCATCACACATGCACAACATTTAAGTTTATCTAATATCTCGATTTTCTTCTAAACCCCAAGACTTGAACATTTTAACCTTGTCTTGCCACTTCCTGCATCACTTGCATGCAACCTGGGTGACATGGTTCCTTGGCAGATGCAATGTATGGTAATGAAAAGACCAAAACCTGATTCACAGACAATGTTGGGTACCGCAATGAACGCGTATATACGGAACACTGGTACGGAGGTGGCAGGGTAGGAAACTAGGGCCTGCCCCGTAAAAGACAATGGCTTGACCCACAGGCAGACTGCCTAGCACTCACTATACAGGGGAAAATCCCCGCCGTCCAGCTTGCTGCACTGAAATCTTTTCCCTACCAAGAAGCAGAACCGTTCAAATTGAATTTTATTAAGTGTAAAATAAAAATATGCTGCAATTTAACAATAGTGTAATAAAGAAAACATTTTAAAGGAAACTGTCTTAATCGACTGTCTACTGAACGTTAACTGGTGGGTCTAATGTGCATTCACAAATGCAATGATATTATTTATACAATTATTACAATACAGTGGTACCCCGAGTTTCGTACTTTATTCGTTTCAGAAGGCTGTTCGAGTGCCATTACCGAACGAATTTATTCCCATAAGGAATGATGTAAATTAGATTAGTCCGTTTCAGACCCCCAAAAATACACTTACAAAAGCACTTACAATAATACACTTACATAATTGTTCGAGTTGGGAGCAGTACGAAACTCGGGGTACCACTGTACGTATATGTATTGCATATCTAGGTAGTAGGTTGGTAGACAGCAACTGTCCAGGGAGGTACTACCGTAATGCTAAGTGAGTGTAAAACAAAAGCCTGTAATTGTTTTACATGATGGTAGGATTGCTGGAGTCTTTTTTCTGTCTCATAAACATGCAAGATTTCAGGTACATCTTGCTACTTCTACTTACACTTAGGTCACACTACACATTCATGTACAAGCATATATATACACACCCCTCTGGGTTTTCTTCTATTTTCTTACTAGTTCTTGTTCTTATTTCCTCTTATCTCCATGGGGAAGTGGAACAGAATTCTTCCTCCGTAAGCCATGCGTGTCGTAAGAGGCGACTAAAATGCTGGGAGCAAGGGGCTAGTAACCCCTTCTCCTGTATATATTACTAAATGTAAAATGGGAAACTTTCGTTTTTCATTTTGGGCCACCCCGCTTCGGTGGGAAACGGCCGACGTGTTGAAAGAAGAAGAATATCTAGGTAGTAGGTTGGTAGACAGCAACTGTCCAGAGAGGTACTACCGTAATGCTAAGTGAGTGTAAAACAAAAGCCTGTAATTGTTTTGCATGATGGTAGGATTGCTGGTGTCTTTCATCTGTCTCATAAACATGCAAGATTTCAGGTACGTTTTGCTACTTCTACTTACACTTTGGTCAAACTACACATGCATGTACAAGCATATTTATACACACCCCCTCTGGGTTTTCTTCTATCTTCTTACTGTCACTGTAATAGTTCTTGTTCTTGTTTATTTCCTCTTATCTCCATGGGGATGTGAAATAGAATTCTTCCTCAGTAAGCCATGCGTGTCGTAAAAGGAGACTAAAATGCCGGGAGCAAGGGGCTAGTAACCCCTTCTCCTGTATACATTACTAAAGTTAAAAAAAGAAACTTTTGTTTCTTCTTTTTGGGCCACCCTGCCTTGGTGGGATACGGCCAGTTTGTTGAAAGAAGATGTATTGCATAACAGTAAATCTTCTATTTTCTTGTGTGAATAAAAAATTTTTGTGTGAATAAAAAATCAAAATGGAATTCATCTGTAAAGAAATATTATTTAAGTGCCAGGAATGCCTGCATTGTTTATTCTAAACCCTATTTTGAAATTGGAATATTTTGAAATTAGCATGAAATCGGCCAAATTACCAATTTCTGATCACTTTATTGGGTAGTAGAAATATTTTGAGTGATTTCTTGTGCTCAATCAATAAAATGTAAGACATACTAGCAAAACAGCTAAGACTTTGGTCGACTGCAACAATGTAATTGGCACAAAATAGGACTCAAAGTCAGCAAAATCGCCAATGTGTAAATATCGCTCATGCAGCAAAATTCGCGAAATCATAATTTTGTTAATTTTCCATTAAATTTTGTGCATTTTTTATTACCTTCAGAAAAAGATTCTCTACCATTTCATAAGAAACAATAACATTTATTTTTTTAAATTCTTGCACATTGTGGACAAGTTTCAGATCAGAGGTCTGGACAGTGAAAGGGTTAAGGTGAGGGACCTCGTATTTACAGATTGCAAGAGAACTTCAACATAGTACATACTACACAAAAGAACTTTAGATAAAAGCTAGGGTGAATGGCAGGGAGCTCACAAATGAGTGTAAAACAAAAGCCTGTAATTGTTTTACGTGATGGTAGGATTGCTGGTGTCTTTTTTCTGTCTCATAAAAATGCAAGATTTCAGCTATGTCTTGCTACTTCTACTTACACTTAGGTCACACTACACATTCATGTACAAGCATATATATACACACCCCTCTGGGTTTTCTTCTATTTTCTTACTAGTTCTTGTTCTTATTTCCTCTTATCTCCATGGGGAAGTGGAACAGAATTCTTCCTCCGTAAGCCATGTGTGTCGTAAGAGTCGACTAAAATGCCATGTGCAAGGGGCTAGTAACCCCTTCTCCTGTATACATTACTAAAGTTAAAAAGAGAAACTTTTGTTTTTCTCTTTGGGCCATCCCGCCTTGGTGGGAAACGGCCAATTTGTTGAAAGAAGAAGATATATATTGTTATTTTCGTCATTTTTATTTTAGAAATGATCAAGATCCCAGGCCTGAAACATTTTCTAATGTGTCCTAATGTTTGCTTACTTGTATTTTTAAATCAAGAATATAAGGTTCTGTGCACACCACACAAAAAATTAACTCCATAATTGTACTAACCATAAGATTAAGTTCACATTTCTTAATATGTGCATTTAGTGTAACATCTATAAATATTTACAAATGCCCTAATGCTGTACTGTACTTATAAATGCCATCACAATTAATCAGCAACTTTACTATTTAAAACAGGCATTTTTTCATACCAGCTTTCCTAAGGCCAAGAGTTTTCTGCTCTTGTAGTATTGTGTGTGTCTCACTCCATCTCTCAGTCCACTGATCAGTTAACTCCTTCTCTCTTGCTTGTTTCTGACTCAGAGCTTCCATTATGCTCCCAGTTTCACTGTTTGCCTGTTGACAAATGAAAGTGCAAAAAAGTATTACTTGAATATATCAAATATAATAAATTAAGACATTCAGTTTTTAACAATGAAATAAATAATTCATATTCTGTTTTGTCATTTTTTAGTTGTGTTACAGTACAGTACTAGTATCTATTAATTAAAATAAAATACAATATTTGCATAGTTTGTTTACCAAAATGTTTTATTTTCAATTCAGCATCTATTCATTGTCTATCTTATCTAATTTAAAATAATAAACCCTAATTAATCATATTTATCACTATCCCTGCTCTATTACTCCCTCAGTCCCTCAACCAACACTTGAAGTCAAAATCCCATTTATAAGAACAATCCAATATAATAAGAATCAAAAGAGTTACTAATTCAACTAATTTTAAAATTAACTCATTTCTCCACAGTAATGAAGAGACCTAAATGGGAGGAGGGAAAATTATAAAGCTGAAAACAAAAAGTAGCTTCAGTAGCAGGTGACCTGAGAAAGAATCTGCTGAGCTTATATTAGATTTATTTAATTTCCAAATCTGGTTTGAAACTTTCCTCTATTTGCCATAAGAAACTCTCCATGTTGCCAAGAATTGTACTAATATACACTTCTGTTCATTCAGTGCAAATCCTCATTTATCTAAGTCTGGGACAGCAGAACATGCAAAGATGCACATCACTTGAGCACAACTGGAAGGACATATATCACTCAAGTACAAATGAAACACATCACCAGCAGAAAAAATATTAGAAAGATACAGTGCTACTATTGACTGAACTACTAGTATGGAGCAAAATTACCATTCTTGGAAGCCAGGTCTGTCTGTCTATAATGTTTGGCATGGTTCCGATGTGAATAAATTTAAGAATTTAATTCCATACTTTAAAATACACAGTCTCAAAACCCCACTAATATCCTATTCATATTCTTTTTGGGTCACCCACCACAGTCGAGTGAACACACTCACAGCTCCCATCTGGAAAGTCTGAAGTCTAATCCCTAAAAGAAGGATCAAGCCTTCATTGCTTCACACAATTACACACATTTTGTTGAGTTCTTCAACACAACATAACCCTGTGATGTTTTTATAGTGCAAGACACTGTTTTATTAATTTACAGAGTATGCTAAGAAATTACATGAGTAAAACAAAGAAAATGTATTTTATATGACAAGCAAGAGAAACAAATGAAAAAATAATCGATAACTCTGTAGCTCAATAGACTTCAACAGAAAAGATTCTAAATTTATGACGGAGAAAACATTTCTTACAAACATTGTTAAACTGCAGTATTAACTTAATATACTGTACTTTAAAGATCTTTAGTGAAGAATTCCATTTGGCAAGTGCCTGACAGGTGCAGTGTAATGGATGTATCAGTATGTATTTTTTTTTTAACAAGCAAGCCATCCCCCACCGAGGCAGGGTGACCCGAAAAAGACACACTTTCACCATCATTCACACTATCACTGTGAATGAATTTTTTGACTTCCTGAATTAAAATTCATTCAAAATATGGTATGAACATACTGTTACCAAACATTCATAACTGAGACCTCCTTTAGGGCAATATATAATCAATTACACTGTATAAATTTAGTAATTGTTTTACATGATGGTAGAATTGCTGGTGTCTTTTTTCTGTCTCAAACATGCAAGATTTCAGGTACGTCTTCCTACTTCTACTTACATTTAGGTCACACTACACTTGAATGTACATGTACAAGCATATATATACACACCCTTCTGGGTTTTCTTCTATTTTCTTACTAGTTCTTTTTTTTTTTTCAACAAGTCGGCCGTCTCCCACCGAGGCAGGGTGACCCAAAAAGAAAGAAAATCCCCAAAAAGAAAATACTTTCATCATCATTCAACACTTTCACCACACTCATACATAATCACTGTCTTTGCAGAGGAGCTCAGATACGACAGCTGAGAATAGTCCCTCCCAGCTGTCACTATCCCAGAACCCTCCTTTAAAGTGCAGGCATTGTACTTCCCATTTCCAGGACTCAAGTCCAACTAAATCAATTAAATGGTTTCCCTGAATCCCTTCACAAAATGTTACCCTGCTCACACTCCAACAGATCGTCATGTCCCAAAACCATTCGTCTCCATTCACTCCTATCTAACACGCTCACACATGCTTGCTGGAAGTCCAAGCCCTCGCCCACAAAACCTCCTTTACCCCTTCCCTCCAACCTTTTCTAGGACGACCCCTACCCCGCCTTCCTTCCCCTACAGATTTATACGCTCTCCAAGTCATTCTACTTTGATCCATTCTCTCTAAATGACCAAACCACATCAACAACCCCTCTTCAGCCCTCTGACAAATACTTTTAGTAACTCCACACCTTCTCCTAATTTCCACATTCCGAATTTTCTGCATAATATTTACACCACTCATTGCCCTTAGACAGGACATCCCCACTGCCTCCAGCCTCCTCCTTGCTGCAGCATTTGCAACCCATGCTTCACACCCATATAAGAGTGTTGGTATGACTATACTTTCGTACATTCCCTTCTTTGCCTCCATGGATAACGTTTTTTGTCTCCACAGATACCTCAACGCACCACTCACCTTTTTTCCTTCATCAATTCTATGGTTAACCTCATCCTTCATAAACCCAGTCGCTGACACGTCAAATCCCAAATATCTGAAAACATTTACTTCTTCCATAATCCCTCTCTCCAATGTGATATCCAATTTTTCTTTATTTAAATCGTTTGATACACTCATCACCTTACTCTTATCTATGTTCACTTTTAACTTTCTACCTTTACACACTCTCCCAAACTTGTCCACTAACCTTTGCAACTTTTCTTTAGAATCTCCCATAAGCACAGTATCATCAGCAAAAAGTAACTGTGTCAACTCCCATTTTGCATTTAATTCTCCATAATTTAATCCCACCCCTCTCCCCAACACCCTAGCATTTACTTCTTTTACAACCCCATCTATAAATATATTAAACAACCATGGTGACATTACACATCCCTGTCTAAGACCTACTTTTACCGGAAGTAATTCCCTCTCTCCTACACACCCTAACCTGAGCCTCACTATCCTCATAAAAACTCTTTACAGCCTTCAGTAACTTACTACCTATTCCATACACTTGCAACATTTGCCACATTGCTCCCCTATCCACTCTATCATATGCCTTTTCTAAATCCATAAATGCAATAAAAACTTCTCTACCTTTATCTAAATACTGTTCACATATATGCTTCACTGTAAACACTTGATCTACACATCCCCTACCCACTCTAAAGCCTCCTTGCTCATCTGCAATCCTACTCTCTGTCTTACCTCTAATTCTTTCAATAATAACCCTGCCATACACTTTACCTGGTATACTCAGTTAACTTATTCCCCTATAATTTTTACACTCTCTTTTATCCCCCTTCCCTTTATATAAGGGAACTATACATGCTCTCTGCCAATCCCTAGGTACCTTCCCCTCTTTTATACATTTATTAAACAAAAATACCAACCACTCCAGCACTATATCCCCCCCTGCTTTTAACATTTCTGTCATGATCCCGTCAGTTCCAGCTGCTTTACCCCCTTTCATTCTACGTAATGCCTCACGCACCTCCCCCACACTCACATCCTGCTCTTCTTCACTCCTAAACGATGTTGTACCTCCCTGGCCAGTACATGAAATTACCGCCTCCCTTTTTTCATCGACATTTAAAAGTTCCTCAAAATATTCCCGCCATCTACCCAATATCTCCAGCTCCCCATCTACTAACTTCCCTGCTCTGTTTTTAACTGACAAATCCATTCGTTCCCTAGGCTTTCTTACCTTGTTTATCTCACTCCAAAAAATTTTCTTGTTTTCAGCAAAATTTCTTGACAGAGCCTCTCCCATTCTTTCATCCGCTCTTCTTTTGCACTCTCTCACCACTCTCTTCACCTTTCTTTTACTCTGCTCTTCTATTAACACTTCTGTTTTGTAAAAACCTCTCATAAGCTACTAGTTCTTGTTCTTGTTTATTTCCTCTTATCTCCATGGGGAAGTGGAACAGAATTCTTTCTCCGTAAGCCATGTGTTTCATAAGAGGCAACTAAAATGCCGGGAGCAAGGAACTATTAACCCCTTCTCCTGTTTACATTACTAAAGTTAAAAAGAGAAATGTTTGTTTTTCTTTTTGGGCCACCCTGCTTCGGTGGGATATGGCCGGTTTGTTGAAAGAAAAGAAGATATTTAATAGTAATAACAATAATAAAATTATTTTAACCCTTAAACTGTCCACACGTAGATATATGTTCACTTGCTTAGCTGACCGAATATTTTGAGAAAAAAATAAATTGTTCTTTTTCTTTAAAATGAAGAGTGCATTTTGTTTGTCATTCCCACATTTTGTAATACTACACACACTGAGTACACAGACCCATTCTCTAATCTCTAGGCAACTCAGGCTTATCGTGGCAAGGTTAAAAGCATTTGAAAAAAAACGTAGATCTACGTTCGGTCAGCTACGCACATGAACGTATATCTACATGTGGACAGTTTAAGGGTTAAGAACCAAACATAAATGTTACAAAATTGGGCTTGACAATATGATTTATGAGTAAATACCTCAAAAAGCCCATGTTTATACAGACAAATTATGACTATGACTACTTAACACTGATACAATTTTAATTTTAATTTCTTCTCCACCATAGGAAAGAATCTAGCGAGTAAAATCCCAAGCTCAAACACCCGTCCATCAGACTACCTCACCAACACCTACCCGAATACACTATTCTTAGCTCCAACCAACCCAACAGAAGTCTCGCTCATCACCACCCTTAAAAACAAGGCAGGAGATATAAACAGCTTACCACCTTTTATGTACAAAAAAGCTTCTCAGGTACTGTCACCAATTATTGCAACACTTTTCAACAAATCCATTGAATCCTCCACCTTCCCATCAATTCTCAAAATAGCGAGGGCCACCCCAATCCACAAAGGAGGTGATCAAACAGACTTGAATAATCATAGATCAATATCTAACTTACCTCTGCTCCCTAAAATCTTCGAAAAATTAATTCATAGACAGATCTATTCCTACCTCGTCTCACACAACATACTCAACCCCTGTCAGTTTGGATTCAGGACTAACAAAAGCACAAATGATGCTATTATACACATGCTAGAGCTAATATACACCGCTCTTGAGAAGAAAGAAGTCCCACTGGGACTCTTCATTGATTTACGTAAAGCTTTTGATACAGTCGACCATGATTTACTGCTCACAAAATTAACACACTATGGTATAAGAGGGCAATCACTCAACTACCTAAAGTCATACCTTAGTAACAGAAGCCAATATGTGTACACAAATGGAGCTAACTCTTCCACACAACAAATTACAGTCGGTGTCCCACAAGAAAGTGTCCCAGGACCACTCCTCTTCCTCATTTACATCAATGACCTACCGAATGCATCACAACTACTCAAACCCATATTATTTACAGATGACACTACATATGTCTTCTCTCACCCTAACCCAGTCATACTGGCCAACACTGTTAATGCTGAATTACAGAAAATATCTACCTGGATGACGACTAATAAGCTTACTCTCAATACTGACAAAACCTATTTCATTCAGTTTAGAAACAGAGCTACAAATGTTCCCCTTAACATAACGCTCAATGGATCACCCATCACAAGACTCACAGAGGGAAAATTCCTAGGAATCCACCTTGACAGTAGCCTTAAATTCCAAACACACATACAACAAATATTCAAGAAAATCTCAGTCAGTTGGCATACTATCAAAGATACGTTACAATGTGCCCTCAATCAGCTCTCCTTGCACTGTATCATTCACTCATCTACTCTTATCTCACCTATAGGATTTGTGCATGGGGATCAACAACATTAAATCACCTTAGACCACTCATAACCCAGCAAAAGGCTGCGGTCAGAATGATAACAAATTCCCACTCTAGACAGCATACTCCACCAATATTTACACTTATTCTTGTGCCTACTACATACATAGAACACTACATTCAAACATAAACCCTCCACTCAAACTTCTCCTCACCAACCTTAACAGGACCCACGACCATAACACAAGACACAGATCACTTTTTTATATACCCCGTGTCCATATCACCCTGTGTAAAAATTCTATGCACATAAAGGGCCCCAAAATCTGGAATTCATTACCAACAAATACTAAAATAACCTGGTCTGAACATCAATTTAAGACTCTTCTCAAAAACCACCTACTCACCCTAAACTAAATACATACTCTATACCCAATTCAACCAAAAAATCTCCCAATTACCTAAATCTTAAAACTTCAAAACTAAATTCCCAAAGTTCATACATTAATAAATACTACATTATAGTATAAATACCTTCTCCACACACCAAATTGAAGCATTCTCATACTGTAAACTACTTCAACAATGCTCAGTGTTATTTTCCCATAATATAATTTCAATTGTTATAACCAACCTACAAAATACTTTCACCTTGTCACAATGTAATATCCTCAGATTGTAATTTGAGTAAACTTATTATCTGCTATACAGTAGACCCTCATTTAGCATGACTGTATATTGCACGATTTGGGTATTACACGATTGAAGAATTGCGGCACATTTTTATCTAACAAGACGAAAACTTGATATTACACGATTCGCTGGAGGTGAACAAATTTTGAGCGCATGCGGTGGGTTAAACCATTGAGTCAGTGGGGTAGTCCTACTGCTATCCCCAGCCACCCTCACCCACCCACGCATCTCTCCCAGCGTTCAGTTTGATTCATACGCGTGCAGGACGACAATAATCGGGAAGCTCGCTGTGTTTATTTACATACATTTTCTCATTTTCATTGCATTTTGATAAATCTTTGTACATAAAAAGAGGTAAACGTAAGTCTGACTGACTGACTTGACTGAATGACTTACTGACTTGACTTAATGACTTACTGACTTGGCTGAATGACTTACTGACTTGACTGAATGACTTACTGACTTGACTGAATGACTTACTGACTTGACTGAATGACTTACTGACTTGACTGAATTACTTACTGACTTGACTGAATGACTTACTGACTTGACTGAATGACTTGACTGAATCACTTACTGACTTGACTGAATCACTTGACTGACTTACTTAATCACTTGACTGACTTACTGAATCACTTGACTGACTTACTGAATCACTTGACTGACTTACTGAATCACTTGACTGACTTACTAAATCACTTGACTGACTTACTGAATCACTTGACTGACTTACTGAATCACTTGACTGACTTAATGAATCACTTGACTGACTTACTGAATGACTTACTGAATGACTTGACTGACTGAATGACTTAAAGTTAGACACTCTAGTACAACCATCGACTTCAGTACCAGAACCTTTAACATCCACCTCAGCCCAGTAGGGCCACAGCATAACTCTCCACTCTACAATCATCCAAAAACATCATTACCCACAATTTAAGGTAAGAAATACTATTATTTCTATTGCATTTGTAGTCTTAAGCAGTAATATATCACAACAATGAACTACAATTACATATTCGCCTTCAATTTTTGCAAGATCTGTTGGTCTAAAAAAACCTTGTTTGGCTTTTTGGGGACTCCCAGGAACATGACCCTATTTTTCCCATAAGTTATTCTAATTATCTAACACGATTTTACCTAACACGATGTTTTCAGGAACGTAACTACTGTGCTAAATGATGGTCTACTGTAAATAAAAACTAATGTTTAACCCTTTGGGGGTCCAAGGGGGGTCTCTGAAACTCGTTCTCAGGGTCCACAAATTTAAAAAAAAAAAAATTATTTTTTCTTATGGAATTATAGAGAATCTTTTTCCGATCATAACGCCACAAAAATTATGAAATTTTATCGAAAACTAACGGAATTATGCTTTCGCGAAGTTAGCGGTAGCCATGACACTTACGCATCGGCGATTTCGCCCACTTTGAGCCCTATTTTCGGCACATTCCAATGTATCAGTCTTCTATCGATTGAGTACAAGAAACCGCCTATTTACCAATTTCAACTACCCAAAATAGTGGTCAGAAAATGGCAATTTGGCCAATTTTACACAAATTTCAAACGATGCCAATTTCAAAATAGGATCCATAATAAACAAGACAGACATTCCTGGCACTAAAATAACATCCTCTCTGTTCATTAGTTACGTCTCCAGGCCCCTCTTACATTACTTTTGCTTTCCATTTTGAATTTTTATTCTCACAAAAAAATAGAAGATTTATTGTTATGTATACAACTGCATCATTGTAAAAATGGTATAAATAATATCAGAGCACTTGTGCATGAATATTAGACTCGCCAGTTGATGTGTATTGGACGCATGGTGTGATTTGTTTACTCTTGAACATCGTCAAAAATCGAACATTTTCGCTACTTTGAGCTCAATTTCAAGGTACTTGTTATTGTCAAACCAATCAAAATCATCTCTATTTCTGTGATATATGTTCCAATCTATCAAATAAGAACAAGAAAACGAGAATACAACAATAAATACCATACGAAAATAGACTGCAAAGTCGCTGTTTTAAACCAAAAACACGGTCAGAGTTTTTTTTTTCTCATTATGCACTGTGTGGTGCAGGAATTTTTTTATACTGTGCACACTGACCGCACAGACCCATTCTATCACATCTAGGCCTAACAGCCTGTTTCTGCTTGATTTGAGGGCGCTAGAATTTAGGCGTACTAGTACGTCAATAACCCCAGTGCGTAAGACGTACTAGTACGACCAAAACCCCGAAAGGGTTAACTATAACAAACTTGATCAATTTCTCTAGTATTAAGTAGTCTATAAGCCACTAGATTTAGTCTGCCCATAATGCCATGGCATGATAGTAGTTCTCTTTACACTGCAATTCATAACTGTAATTACAAAATCTCGATGTAAACTTGCAATGAAATAAAAATATTATTATTAGTATTATTCTTTCAACAAATCGGCTGTTTCCTACCAAGGCGGGGTGGCCCAAAGAGAAAAACAAAAGTTTCTCTTTTTAACTTTAGTAATGTAAACAGGAGAAGGAATTACTAGCCCCTTGCTCCCGGCATTTTAGTCAACTCTTACGACACGCATGGCTTACGGAGGAAGAATTCTGTTCCACTTCCCCATGGAGATAAGAGGAAATAAGAACAAGAACTAGTAAGAAAATAGAAGTAAACCCAGAGGGGTGTATATATATGCTTGTACATGAATGTGTAGTGTGACCTAAGTGTAAGTAGAAGTAACAAGACATACCTGAAATCTTGCATGTTCATGAGACAGAAAAAAGACACCACCAATCCTACCATCATGTAAAACAATTACAGGCTTTCGTTTTACACTCACTTGGCAGAACGGTAGTACCTCCTTGGGCGGTTGCTGTCTACCAACCTACTACCTAGGATTATTATTATTACAGTGGACCCCCGAGTTTCGTAAAAACTTCACTCCTGAAGTCTGCTCAAGTGCCATTACCGAACGAATTTACTCCCTTAAGGAAAAATGTCACATAGGTTAGTCTATTTCAGACCCCCAAAAATACACTTCCACAAGCACTTACAGTATTATACTTACATAATTGTACGATTTCCAGGGTTTACGAAACTCGGGGGTCCACTGTATTATTATATTACTACACCAAACCAACTTTCTTTCAGACAAGTGAAACACAGACTTGTGTGATCAGGAAACTGTATTAGAAAAAATAATTACATTAATCCTAGGTAGTAAGTTGGTAGACAGCAACCGCCCAGGGAGTTACTACCGTCCTGCCAAGTGAGTGTAAAACGAAATCCTGTAATTGTTTTACATGATGGTAGGATTGCTGGTGTCTTTTTTCTGTCTCATAAACATGCAAGAGTTCAGGTATGCCTTGTTACTTCTACTTACACTTAGGTCACACTACACATTCATGTGCAAGCATATACAGTGGTCCCTCAGTTTTCGTGCATCTCCAAACTCAAACATTTATGTAAGTGTATTTTCATAAGTGCTGTTGCAAGTGTATTTTTGGGGGTCTGAAATAGACTAACCTACGTGACATTATTTCTTAAGGAAGTAAATTCGTTCGGTAATGGCACTTGAGCAGCATTCTGGAACGAATTTTCGGCGAAAACCGAGGGACCACTGTATATACACACCCCTCTGGGTTTTCTTCTATTTTCTTACTAGTTCTTGTTCTTATTTCCTTTCCTCCGTAAGCCATGCGTGCCGTAAGAGTCGACTAAAATGCCGGGAGCGAGGGGCTAGTAACCCCTTCTCCTGTATACATTACTAAAGTTAAAAAGAGAAACTTTTGTTTTTCTCTTTGGGCCACCCCGCCTTGGTGGGAAACAGCTGATTTGTTGAAAGAAGAAGAATTACATTAATTTTCTATTCTATTAATTCTGCATTAACAAAATGTTATACAGCACTCACTTCAGGTCCAATAACTTGTGTCTCCTTAATCAGTGCTTTGAGGTGAAGGATTTCTTCACGCAACTCTCTAATGAGCTTCACGTTGGGGTCTTCATTGATAGTAGGCTTATTAATGATATTCTTGGCTCGGTTGGCATATCTCAATGTACTGAGCGTCTCCCCATAATTCACATCAGCAGGTGATATTGCTTGTAAAAAATTAGTTATCATATTGAAGTAACAGCATCATAATAACAATAATTATAATAATAACAATAATAATAATTAAAAATTAATATTAATAATGTTTAGCATATTTATAGATAGGGTTGTGAAAGAAATGAATGCAAGGGTGTTGGAAAGGAGTGTAGGATTGAAGGATGTTGGATCTGATGAAAAGTGGGAGTTATTCCTTTTTTTCTTTGTTGGCAACACAGTTCTTTCATGGAATTCTGATGACAAGCTACAAAGGTTGGTGGATGAATACGTATAGGAGGCAATGTAAAAGAAGGAAATTAAAAGTGAATGTAGAAAAGAGCAAGTTGAGTAACATCCAGGCAATGACAGACTGAATATCAGATTGGAGGGAATATGGAGGAAGTGGATGTATTTAGATAGCTAGGAGTGGACATGTCAGCAGATGGGTCTGTGAAAAATGAAGTGAACCATAGAATTTATGAATGGAAAAAAAGTGGGTGGTGTGTTAAAGTATCAGTGGAAAGAAGGAAGTTTATCTATGAAGATAAAAATGGGAATGTACCAGAGTATAGTAGACAGTACCAACACTTTTTTTTTCTTATATGGGAGTGAGGCATGGGTTTTGAATGCTGAAGTGAAGAGGGTAGAGGCAATGGAGAAGGTATGATGTTTGAGAGCAACATCATCATCTTTCTTTCAATGCACCAGTAGTATCTCACTGAGGCAGGGTGGCCCAAAAGAAAAAACGAAAGTTTCTCCTTTTAAATTTAGTAATATATACAGGAGAAGGGTTTACTAGCCCCTTGCTCCCGGCATTTTAGTTGCCTCTTATGACACGCACGGCTTATGGAGGAAGAATTCTGTTTCATTTCCCCATGGAGTTGAGAGCAACATTCTTTCTTCTTTCAACACGTCGGCCGTTTCCCACCGAGGCAGGGTGGCCCAAAAGGAAAAACGAAAGTTTCTCCTTTTACATTTAGTAATATATTCAGGAGAAGGGGTTACTAGCCCCTTGCTCCCGGCATTTTAGTCGCCTCTTACAACACGCATGGCTTACGGAGGAAGAATTCTGTTCCACTTCCCCATGGAGCAACATATGGTATGAATATTACAGAGGCAAAGTGGGAAAACGAAGGGTATAATTCAGAGAGCTAAGAATGGGCTTTTGAGGTGGACTGGGCAAGTAAAGGATGGAAAAGAATAGGTTGATGAAGAGGGTATATAAATTTTGGGTGGAAGGTAGGAAGGGAAGGGCTATCCCAAGAACAGTTGGAGGGAGGGAATAAGGAAGGCTTTGAGTATTAGAGGCTTCAGCAACCAGCAGGCTTGCATGAGCATGTTACAAGAAAATGAAGACAAGTGGTTTTTTAATGAATGTGATGTTGGAGTGTGAGCAAGGCAACTTTTATGAAAGGATTCAAGAAAACCAATTTGTCGGACTCAAGCCCTAAAGGTGGGGAGGGAAGTGCTTGCACTCCGAAGGAGTAGGGATGTTGCAGTTGGAGGGTAGTGTGATTGTGATATTAGCACACTTCTGGAAAGACAGCAACTGAATGAGTGTGGTGAATGTATTTTCTTCTTTGGGTCACCCATGTCTTGGCAGGAGATAGCCATTTTATTTACCTCAATAGCTGTCTCTCACAAAGGATGTGTAACACAAAGAAAACACATTCACCATCATTCATTCAATCACCATCATCTCAGAAATAAGCTTGACATCACAATCAGATTACCCTCTAACTGTAACATCCTCACCTCCAGAACTCAAGTCCTGGAGGTGGGATCACACCATTTTTCCACCACGAGTGATACTCTTGCACATTTTAATATTTATTTATTTATTATGCTCAGCACCTCATTATTAAACATACTGACTGTTTTCCTAATTGGCTTATTTGTACTTCAGTGTTTTTTTTTATAGGGTTATGTAATCTAACTTAACCCAACCTTATCTTAACTTAATATAAAATAAAGAAAATAGTATTCTTATCCTAGGTAGTAGGTTGATAGACAGCAACCGCTCAGGGAGATACTATACCATCCTGCCAAGTGAGTGTAAAACGAAAGCCTGTAATTGTTTTACATGATGGTAGATGGTAGATGGGTGTAAAGAGAGGTGTGTAAAGATAGAAAGTTGAAAGTGAACATAGATAAGAGTAAGGTGATGAGGGTATCAAACGATTTAGATAAAGAAAAATTGGATATCACACTGGAGAGAGGGAGTATGGAAGAAGTGAATGTTTTCAGATATTTGGGAGTTGACTTGTCAGCAGATGGGTTTAACCATAGAATTGATGAAGAAAAAAAGGTGAGTGGTGCGTTGAGGTATCTGTGGAGACAAAAATCATTATCCATGGAGGCAAAGAAGGGAATGTACGAAAGAATAGTGGTACCAACACTCTTATATGGATGTGAAGCTTGGGTTGTAAATGCTGCAGCATGGAGGCGGCTGGAGTCAGTGGAGATATCCCTTCTAAGGGCAATATGTGGAGTAAATATTATGCAAAGAATTCGGAGTGTGGAAATTAGGAGGAGGTGTGGAGTTACTAAAAGTATTAGTCAGAGGGCTGAAGAGGGGTTGTTGAGGTGGTTTGGTCATTTAGAGAGAATGGAACAAAGTAGAATGACTTGGAGAACATATAAATCTGTAGGAGAAGGAAGGCGGAGTAGGGGTCATCCTCAAAAAGGTTGGAGGGAGGGGGTAAAGGAGGTTTTGTGGGCGAGGGGCTTGAACTTCCAGCAAGCATGCGTGAGTGTGTTAGATAGGAGTGAATGGAGACGAATGTTTTTTGGGACCTGACGAGCTGTTGGAGTGTGAGCAGGGTAACATTTTAAGGAATTCAGGGAAACCGGTTAGCTAGACTTGAGTCCTGGAAATGGAGAAAGTACAATGCCTGCACTTTAAAGAAGGGGTTTGGGATATTGGCAGTTTGGAGGAACTTCTAAACTGTCGTATCTGAGTGCCTCTGCAAAGACAGTGATTATGTATGAGTGATGGTGAAAGTGTTGAATGATAATGAATTTTTTTTTACTTTTTTTTTGGGTCACCCTGCCTCGGTGGGAAATGGTCAACGTGTTAAAAAAAAAAAAACATGCAAGATTTCAGGTATGTCTTGCTACTTCTACTTACACTTAGGCCACACTACATATGCATGTACAAGCATATATATACACACCCCTCTGGGTTTTCTTCTATTTTCTTTCTAGTTCTTGTTCTTGTTTACGTATTTCCTCTTATCTCCATGGGGAAGTGGAACAGAATTCTTCCTCTGTAAGCCATGCGTGTCGTAAGAGTCGACTAAAATGCCTGGAGCAAGGGGCTAGTAACCCCATCTCCTGTGTACATTACTAAAGTTAAAAAGAGAAAATTTTGTTTTTCTTTTTGGGCCACCCTGCCTTGGTGGGAAACAGTCGGTTTGTTGAAAGAAGAAGTATTCTTATATTTACAGGAAGCATTAAGAAAATGTTGGGTTAGGCTCCAAATCTACAAACTACCATAACATTATACTAGAGTGTGAGATATGCAAATGCAAAATAAGCCAATGAAAAACCATGGGTGCCGTTGGCACCCACGACTCAAAAGACTCTTCAACCTGCTACCAGATATCAGAAATAGTGTATTGCCAGAACAAACACAGAAGTCTTCAAGAAAAAAAACTGGATCACTACTTCACCAAATGCCTGATCAACCAGGCTGTAATGGCTCTGTGGAAAGCAGGTTGAACAGTCACTAAGATGCCTAATCTCAAGGGTAAAGAAAAAAAATAATGAAAATTGGCCATGGGTATGTTACAGAGTACATCTCCACAAAATTATAGTTATACAATGAGGACAGGTTGACATATTAACATGGTACTATACAATGTGCTCTACAAGTCAGTTATAGAAATACCCTAAAGCAAGCACAATAAATATTAAAACTCACTAGCAATCATGATAGTTTTAGAGTTGCCACCGAGGGAATCTTTCAACAACCAGGTGAGGACTGAATCACGGTAAGGAATGAAGACGTTCTTCCCTGAGGTGGCCTTCGAGGCCTGCTCAGCCAAAGCACTGATGACTGAGCCTAGAGTCACCAATGACTTATTAATGTGAGCTCCTTCTTTAAGTCTTTGCCCAGTTGCCCCTGTTGCATCTGCTCTCTCACTGAAAAGCATTAATATTTGATTAGATATAGTGCTGAGTAGAAGTGACTGAGAGATAAAAGTGTGAGTAAAGGTCAATGTCTCACCTGATGAATCAGCTTAGTACACAGTGAATAATAATGAAGTGCTCTAGTAATATAAAAGACTCTATTCTCTTCACTTCACTTGTCCAATTGGTAATACACATGACTGGGTAATCTACATGATGATGCATCCATCACTTTTTTGGACAATAAACAAAATATGAAGAAAAGTAATAGAGAACTAGTAGTAAATTTATAAATGCTTCAAGTACAATCTTAATCAACAGAAATGAAAAAAGATCTCACCTGCCTGCTAAATCAACAAGGTGAATTTTGGACCGAGTTTCTAATGGTGTATCTGATAAGAGTTTGGCTTGAATGAAAGTTACAGTAAATATAGCATGACTTCTTGAACTCGTGTCATTCATGTGGGTGCTTGCAGTTGTACGATGAGAGTTTCCTCTTCTCATCAACTCCTATAGAAAGATAAGGTAAAATAAATTAAGGCATGATTAATGTATACAAAAACTCATATTACACAAGAAATGTGGTAGACTAATGATTAATACTGTAGTTATAAAAACAGTTGAAAATGAAAACATAATAGATTCTGGTTGTAGAAATAATGGAAAAAATTTACAATACTGTATGACTGTTTTTTTAAAAGGAAGTAACAGTTCCTTGTCTCCAGGATGTATAACATCTTAAATCCTCGATACAGCAATGGCCGGAGTCCAGGAGAAGAAAGACTCAAAACTCATCAAAGGTATAACTCACACTACTGTGGTGTAATATCATCTCAAGTAATGTAAGATTTCAAGCTCATACCTTAAGGCTGAAACAACAAATAAATCTCAAATATATACACAGATTTTTCTAACCTGAATATCATGATAGTGATGGACCAGATGACAGGAGAGATCCTGAACATATGGGCCAAGTTTAGGGTGCTCTCTAACACGAAGGGAATGTGTGTTCTTGTGGGTACCTTGTCTCAACAAGTCCTTTACACGTTCATTGTAGATTTCCAAGTAGCTTACTTCAACTCTTTTAATTCAAAGAAACATTAATATAATTAAAATACATAAAATAGGAAATCTTTCTTTCTTTCAACACGTCGGCCGTTTCCCACCGAGGCAGGGTGGCCCAAAAGGAAAAACGAAAGTTTCTCCTTTTACATTTAGTAATATATACAGGAGAAGGGGTTACTAGCCCCTTGCTCCCAGCATTTTAGTCGCCTCTTACGACACGCATGGCTTACGGAGGAAGAATTCTGTTCCACTTCCCCATGGAGAAAATAGGAAATACAGTTCCTAAATTTTCCTAAATTGGAAAACCATTACAGTACTACATACAAGAATAAGAACTAAAAAAAATACACAAAAAAATAAGGTTAATGCATACTTAATATACAAAGAAGCTTGTAAGCTACTTTATATGTTTATGAATACAAGCAATCCTACCAGAGCAAAACATTTTACAGGCTTCCGTTTCACACTCATGTGACAAGACTTTAGTACCTTCCTGGATAGTTGCTGTCTACCCACTTTTTTGCATTCAGTAGATTTAATAATAAAGAGCATTCTTGAGTGAAAGAATTCTTCAATATTTTAAGTTTAAATACCATTGTGCTGTATTCTATGGCCACATATGTATCCTATGTTACATATGTTATATCCACAAAGTTAAATCCCATTCTTTTACTAGAACCAGTGCATATTCAGCTCTTATTAATAAGCAAAACTGAGACTTGTCCATATGACAATAATGCCATTTACTAGTCCTGACATCTAACATGAAGAGAGGGGCAAACACATAGATATGAGGACATGAGACATAAAAATCACAAAATAATTGATCTAGTGGTAATGTCTGTTTATTAAACTTTTGGCAAAAGACATCTATATAATTTCTTTTAACATAATGGCCATTTCCCACTGTGATAGGAGGACCTGAAAAAGAAACACTTTCACCATCATTCCCACCGAGGCAGGGTGGCCCAAAAGGAAAAACGAAAGTTTCTCCTTTTACATTTAGTAATATATACAGGAGAAGGGGTTACTAGCCCCTTGCTCCCAGCATTTTAGTCGCCTCTTACGACACGCATGGCTTACGGAGGAAGAATTCTGTTCCACTTCCCCTTGGAGAAAATAGGAAATACAGTTCCTAAATTTTCCTAAATTGGAAAACCATTACAGTACTACATACAAGAATAAGAACTAAAAAAAATACACAAAAAATAAGGTTAATGCATACTTAATATACAAAGAAGCTTGTAAGCTACTTTATATGTTTATGAATACAAGCAATCCTACCAGAGCAAAACATTTTACAGGCTTCCGTTTCACACTCATGTGACAAGACTTTAGTACCTTCCTGGATAGTTGCTGTCTACCCACTTTTTTGCATTCAGTAGATTTAATAATAAAGAGCATTCTTGAGTGAAAGAATTCTTCATTTTTTTAAGTTTAAATACCATTGTGCTGTATTCTATGGCCACATATGTATCCTATGTTACATATGTTATATCCACAAAGTTAAATCCCATTTTTTTACTAGAACCAGTGCATATTCAGCTCTTATTAATAAGCAAAACTGAGACTTGTCCATATGACAATAATGCCATTTACTAGTCCTGACATCTAACATGAAGAGAGGGGCAAACACATAGATATGAGGACATGAGACATAAAAATCACAAAATAATTGATCTAGTGGTAATGTCTGTTTATTAAACTTTTGGCAAAAGACATCTATATAATTTCTTTTAACATAATGGCCATTTCCCACTGTGATAGGAGGACCTGAAAAAGAAACACTTTCACCATCATTCACACTATCACTGTCTTTCCAGAGGTGCATAGATATGACAGTTCAAATGTCCCTCCAAACAGCAAATATCCCCACCCCTCCTTTAGAAGAAAACCTATAAATATATACAGTAAAATCTCAATTTAATGGACCCCAATTTAACAAATTTTTTATTTAAAACCTCTGGCCCGAAAACATCAACAAAAAATGGATAAAGTGTGTCAGATCCAGAATGGTTTGTTATTGTTGCAGTCTGCTGGGTTAATTGATTTTTGGATTTAAGAGACTTTGTTAGTTCAATCCAGAACTGGCCATCATTATCCTTGTGGGAAAAATCTCACTATTCCAATTTAATGAACACTAGACTTTAACAGACACCCCCATCCCCTATTAGTCCATTAAATTGAGGGTTCACTGTACACTGAGTCACAGAATACAGTATAATAATTTTGTTATGATCATTATTACCCCATTACCCATTTTCATGGGATGGGAAGGAACTAACACAAAGATTAAGAATCTGTATTGCAACAAAAGCTGCTAAACTGGCATAAAACTGAAATAAATGATTTCCCATAGTGGCTACTCTCCTTGTCACTCTGAGTGTGTAAACAGTCACATTCCCAATAATAAAAAGGAAATAGATTGCTCTGGTGACCAATCTTCACCATCTTCTCCCAGCTGGTAAGTACAGTCAAGTTCTCAGTGATCTCAGTGAATCACTACTGTGATCTGCAAGCTACAACTGTTCTTAACAAAGGCTTCATAACATGCATTTCATTTAAGAAACAATTACACTCAATTAAAAGTAGAAGTATAATATTTTATGTAATCTTTTAAATTAAAATTTACCACCCAAAGATTTTTTCAGGTAAAATACACACAATAATTCTAAAGAACATACTTGTAAGTAGTTCCAGCTTCTCTTCCTTCAGCCATTGATGAAAACAGAGCCTCACATATTCTGGGAATGAGTCCAGGATTGACCTGCAGTGATATGTATAATTATAGTGCTGGGCTAAATCATTTTCAAGTGCTATTATAAATTACAGAATAAAATAAAAAAAATGGAAATTACTATATGTTGAGGTCATAAACTATATAAAATACAGCCTTTAAAAATTTATTTATTTATTTATTTATTAACACATCGGCCGATTCCCACCAAGGCAGGGTGGCCCGAAAAAGAAAAACTTTCATCATCATTCACTCCATCACTGTCTTGCCAGAGGGGTGCTTTACACTACAGTTATAAAACTGCAACATTAACACCCCTCCTTCAGAGTGCAGACACTGTACTTCCCATCTCCAGGACTCAAGTCCGGCCTGCCGGTTTCCCTGAATCCCTTCATAAATGTTACTTTACTCACACTCCAACAGCACGTCAAGTATTAAAAACCATTTATCTCCATTCACTCCTATCAAATACGCTCACACATGCTTGCTGGAAGTCTAAGCCCCTCGCACACAAAACCTCCTTTACCCCCTCCCTCCAACCTTTCCTAGGCCGACCCCTCTTATAGAGGGGCCTTTAAAAAATCATGAAATATTTACCTAACACTATTCAAATACAGTTACAGCATACAGTACAACAAGATTAACCAAATTTTAAAAATAAAATGGCTGATGAAAGATATCCATGATATTGTGCCAGAGAATCTCTCTCATTTTCTCACTTCCCACTATCCTCTTAAACATGTTCCTTCTCTCTTCCTCCACCTTATCTTCGGTCTCATCAAAACCTTTGCATGCCTTCTTCACTGAATACAATCTTATATATACAGTACCCCCAGTGTATTTATTTCTCCTTCTCAGTAACACTGGCAGTTTCCCCACCAAGGCAAAGCAACTCAAAGAAGAAAAACGTATTTATCAACACTTATTCCTTAGCAGTCTTTCCTAGAGTGCCTGAACATCATGATTCAAATGATCCATGAAACCATAACATCCCTAACCATACTTCAAAATGCAGTCATTGTACTTTCCACTTACAGAACTCAAATTTTGCTAACTGTTTCCCCGAATCTCACTCATAATTTTTTTTTTTTAACATGTCGGCCATTTCCCACCGAAGCAGGGTGACCCAAAAAGAAAGAAAAAAAAAAAAAGACTTTCATCATTCAACACCTTTAATCACTCATACATAATCACTGTGTTTGCAGAGGCGCTAAGATACGACAGTTTAGATGTCCCTCTAAACTGCCAATATCCCAAACCCCTCCTTTAATTAACCCTTTCAAGGTTAGTCCCATAATACAATGCCAAAATTCTAGCAGCTTCCAATCTTGTGGGAGAAAACTGCTGGTAGGCCTACATATGAATAGGTCTGCGTGGTCAGTGTGCACAGTATAAAAAAAATCCTGCAGCACACAGTGCATGAGAAAAAAACTGCGACCATGTTTTTGGTGTAAAACAGCGACTTTGCGGTGTATTTTCGTGGGGGTTTTATTTTTCTTGGTCTCATTTGATAGAATGGAAGATATATTACAGACTAAAAGTAGCTTGAAATTGAGCTCAAAGTAACGGAAATGTTTGATTTTTGCCAATGTTTAAGAGTAAACAAATCACATCAAGCGTCCAATACACGTCAGTTGGCCAGTCTAATATGCACTCACGAATGCACTGACATTATTTATAATTATTATCATTATGCAGTAGTCTGAATAACAGTAAATCTTCTATTTTTTGTGTGAATAAAAATTCAAAATGAAAAGCAAGCAAAATATAAGGGCCTGGAGATGTGACTAATGAACAGAGAAAATGTTATTTTAGTGCCAGGAATGTCCACATTATTTATTCTGGACCCTATTTTGAAATTGGCCTTTCTTGAATTTTGTGTGAAATTGGCCAAATTAGTAATTTTTTATCACTTTATTGGGTAGATGAAATAGGTAAATGGGCAGTTTCTTGTACTCAATAGCTAGAATAAAAGGCATTCTAGCTAAATAGCTATGAGTTTGGTTGACTGAAACAATGGAATTGGCCAAAAATAGTGCTCAAAGTGGGCAAAATTGCAAGTGCGTAAATATTGCCGAGACCGCTAACTTTGCGAGAGCATAATTCCGTAAGTTTTCCATCAAATTTCGTTCTTTTAGTTTCATTACCTTCAGAAAAAGATTCTCTCTCATCTCATAAGAATTTTATTTTTTTTAAATTCTTCGACCCTGGAAGCAAGTTTGCAAGCAGGGGTCTCAACCCTCAAAGGGTTAAAGTGCAGGCATTGTACTTCCCACTTCCAGGACACAAGTCTGGCTAACTGGGTTCCCTGAATCCCGTCATAAAATATTATCCTGCTCACAATCCAAGAGCTCGTCAGGTCCCAAAAACCATTCGTCTCCATTCACTCCTAATATGCTCAGGCATGCTTGCTCAAAGTCAACTCATTCGTGACCATATACAGTGGTACCCCGGTTTACGATATTTTTTCATTCCAGAATGCTGTTCAAGTGCCATTACCAAACGAATTTATCTCCTTAAGAAAAGTTGTAAAATAGACTAGTCCTTTTAGACCCCCAAAATTACACTTACAAAAGCATTTAAAAAAATAAACTTACATAAAAGGGTGAGTTTGGGGACCATCGTAAACCGGGGTACCACTGTACAGTGGACCCCGGTTATTGGCCATAATTTGTTCCAGAATGCTGTTTGAGTGCCGTTACCGAACGAATTTGTTCCCATAAGAAATAATGTAAATTAGATTAGTCTGTTTAGACCCCCAAAAATATACTTACAAAAGCACTTACAAAAATACACTTACATAATTGTTCGAGTTGGGAGCAGTACGAAATCCGGGGGTCCACTGTATTAGACCGGCCAGTTGGACATGCATTGGACGGTGACGTCATTTGTTTACTCTTGAACATTGGAAAATCGAACATTTCCACTACTTTGAGCTCAATTTCAAGGTGCTTTCCTTCTTGAAACCAATCAAAATCATATCTATTTCTGTAATGTATCTTCCATTCTATTAAAAGAGACCCAAAAACGAGAATACAAGAATAAAAACCATACGAAAATACACCGTAAAGTCGCTGTTTTACACCAAAAACTCAGTCACAGTTTTCTCTCATTATGCACTGTGTGCTGCAGGATTTTTTTTATATAGTGCACACTTACCACACAGACCTGTTCTCTCATATGCAGGCCCAAATTTACCGGTCACAGCTAAGCTCATGGCAACCGACAGTGGTTTCAAAGCCATCTTATCTTTTATGGACAATGTACGGTGTATGTTATTTACACAACAAGAAGCATTTCTTTTATTCGTCAGAACCATGGCTAAGGCTAAAAGTGAGCAGGTTATAACAATATATGGAGAAAAAGAAATTGGAATGACTTATGCAGCAAGTAGCGGCAGGTTGGTGTGGTGACCCCAGAAATTTGAAATAATGCTAGCCGAAATTAGTGCCAGATTACTGATGGAACCGGATTACTGATGGTCGACCTGTATATACGTATGTCTTAATTGTACATTCAACATCTTTTCAATGAAAAAAATGCATCGAATAGCAAAATGTGCAAAATGACTCATTGTAAATTGTATATCAAAATGTTTACTATGCCAAAGAACTTATTATAAGATACCATATATTTAACATATTATGTACAGAAAAACCAACAATATTTAAAAAACAATAAACAGACCTGAGATCCCATCATTGTGAAGGTCTTCCCACTTCCTGTTTGTCCATAGGCAAAGACACAAGCATTATAGCCTTGGAGAGCATTGGATACAACATCTGTACCCAAGTCTTCATAGATTTGCTCCTAAAATTTAAAAAAACTCATAAAACACCTGAAGCATATGAAACAAGAATCTTGCTAAACATGTTCTAATTAAAGAAAACAACTTGTTCAGATCATTAGCTGCATCCACTGATACCCAATTAATTTTCATATACGTACGTATATTTTTTAAATTTCCATTCCAGGAATCCTGTGTATACTTTTTAATATTGTAGAGAGAATTCATATTTTGAAGTGCCCCACATTTGTTGTATATAAAAACTCTAATAAAAAACATATTATCTTACCCATAATGATTGATAAAAATTCTGCACAAAAAATTAAGGAGAGAAATAAAAAGAAGTCTTGAGCACTTACTTGCTAAAGAGTAAACAAAACTGACTCAATCTACAGCTATTTTTCTGTTCAATTAGTTCACTGGTTATACAGAATAGACATACAGTGGACGAGCAAAATTCATTCCAGAAGGCTGCTCAAGTGCCATTACCGAACGAATTTACTCCCTTAAGAAATAATGTCAAGTAGGTTAGTCCATTTCAGACCCCCAAAAATACACTTACAAAAGCACTTACAATATTATACTTACATAATTGTACTATTTCCGGGGTGCTCGTAACTCGGGGGTCCACTGTACAGTGGTACCTCGAGTTACGAGCTTAATTCGTTCCAGACGGCTATTCAGGTGCTGATACTGAAGGAATTTTTTCCCATAAGAAATAATGAAAATTAGATTAATCCATTTCAGACCCCCAAAAATACACTTACAAAGGCACCTACAAAAATACACTTACATAATTGTTCGAGTTGGGAGCTGCTCGTAAGTAGAGGTACCACTGTATTAGAAAGGATACAAATCAGTACTCAACAGGTCTTTGCTGTACAAATACATTACTAACCCTGCTATTTGCCCCACAGACAACACATCAAATGGTATTTTCAAAATTCATACAAAATTCTAATTCTAACCAAATGAATATAGCCACTATGGGTACTGCATGCAACAAACTTTTTTCGCTCAATATCTTAAACAGTTAGCAAGTTTAATATTAACAGACAAATGGTGCACAATGTGTAATAAAAACAGATCATCCATTAAACTCTTTAACATTTCCTTAAGTGAGCTAACAGTTTTTTTACTAAGTGTAATAACACTCTGACCCCAACACCCATTCATTGTTCTTAAATGCTAAGGAATTACAGTCGAACCTCGGTTATCGATTTCATTACTTGTTGAACAAATTGGTTTTCGACTGAGGTGTTTGAGAAAAAATGTCCTGGTTTTCGTACGTTCTCTTGGTTGTCAACGGGCAAGTTTTGTGTGTACAGAACGGAACAAAGCAGCTCAGGTTACGTGCTCACGGAATGCACACTGGACAACAGGTCGAGAGCATGGGTACAAGTCAGTATAGCAACTAATTCGCATGCTGTAAACACCTCTTGAGCTTTTGTTGTGCATCCTGTGAACGTTTTTTGTTATTTTGTGGTTTTTGTGAAAAAAAATTTGTTGTGAGATTAGCCATCATGGGTCCAAAAAGGATAAAGAGATGAAATAAAAAAGAAAAGTTGTAAAAAGCATTGTTGAATTTAAAAAAGAAGTTATTAGAAAGTATGAAGATCGGTTCCCCGTGGTTGATATAGCAAAACTTTTTGGTAAATCAGCATCTACCATTAGTATGATATTGGGCCAAAGGGAAAAAAATTAAAGCAGAGGCAGAGGATATTATGTCCCTGTGGTAGGCCTATGTAGTAGTTAGTACAATATTAATACAGTGGAACCCCAAGTTTCGAACATAACCCATCCAGGAGCTAGTTCTCAACTCAAAACGATCGAAAGTCGAATCAATATTTCCCATAAGAAATACAGTGGTACCCCGACTTACGATGTTATCATCTTACGTTATTTTCGATAACCGATATTTATAACGTAAGAAATTTGATTGTGACTTACGATGTTTGCTTCGTCTACCGACATTCGTACCGGACGTGTCCGCTGGCGCCCAGCTGAGCGCGCACTCAGGAGCGTCAGTGCTATTGTTTACAAGCGGGCGACCACCCACCCACACCCACGCATTCATACCAGTATATTGTCATTATTCCACTGTTTTTAGTGCTTGCAACTGCTAAATAAGCTACCATGGGTCCAAGGAAAGATCCTAGTGCTAAGCCTGTGGTAAAGAATGTGCAGGGAGTGAAGCATTTATGCAGGGAGTGTAGCATTTATGCAGGGAGTGTAGCAGGCATGCAGGGAGTGTAGCAGGCATGCAGGGAGTGTAGCAGGGATGCAGGGAGTGTAGCAAAGATGCAGAGAGTGTAGCAGGGATGCAGGGAGTGTAGCAGGGATGCAGGGAGTGTAGCAGGGATGCAGGGAGTGTAGCAAGGATGCAGGGAGTGTAGCAAGGATGCAGGGAGTGTAGCAAGGATGCAGGGAGTGTAGCAGGGATGCAGGGAGTGTAGCAAGGATGCAGGGAGTGTAGCAAGGATGCAGGGAGTGTAGCAAGGATGCAGGGAGTGTAGCAAGGATGCAGGGAGTGTAGTAGGCATGCAGGGAGTGTAGCATTCATGCAGGGAGTGTAGCAAAGATGCAGGGAGTGTAGCAAGGATGCAGGGAGTGTAGCAAGGATGCAGGGAGTGTAGTAGGCATGCAGGGAGTGTAGCATTCATGCAGGGAGTGTAGCAGGGATGCAGGGAGTGTAGCAAGGATGCAGGGAGTGTAGCAAGGATGCAGGGAGTGTAGTAGGCATGCAGGGAGTGTAGCATTCATGCAGGGAGTGAAGCAAAGATGCAGGGAGTGTAGCAAGGATGCAGGGAGTGTAGCAAGGATGCAGGGAGTGTAGCAAGGATGCAGGGAGTGTAGTAGGCATGCAGGGAGTGTAGCATTCATGCAGGGAGTGTAGCATTCATGCAGGGAGTGTAGCATTCATGCAGGGAGTGTAGCATTCATGCAGGGAGTGTAGCATTCAAAGAAAAAGGCCAGTAACCCCAGAAAGAACTTGGTACCTGCAGTGTTAATGGAAGGGATTCCCCTTCAAACACTAGCATACTACTCCACCTTCTCCCTCCTCCCGTCCTCCACACATCAACAACTCTTCAATAAATGTAAGTGACATGTTATTGTTCAATATTTGCATGTGTATTTAGGTATTCTTTATTAAATTTTGTATTATTTAATGTCAAAAAGTTCTAAAAAATATTTTATTTAACTACTTTTGGAAGTCTTGGACGGATTAAATTTATTTCCATTATTTCTTATGGGGAAAATTGATTCGTTTAACGATTGTTTCGCCTTAAAATATGCCCTCTCTTACGGATTAATATCGTAAGTCGGGGTACCACTGTAATGGAAATACAATTAATCCGTTCCAGAAACCCAAAAATATTAAAAAAAATACATTTTAATGAGATTAATTATAGTTCTACATACACAGAAGAATTATACATAGTAAAGATATATAAAATAAATGCAAATATTTAAATAAGCTTTTAAATAAACATATAAAATAACATTTTTACTTAACTTTATTGAAGATTGTTGATGGCATATGGAAGATAGGGAGGAGGAGTGAGGGAGGGAGGGCTTAGTGTTTGGAAGGGGAATCCCCCTCCATAAGGACTTCAGGTAACAAGTCCCTCTCTGGGGTTACTTCCCTTCTTTGTCTTTTAATCCCACTAGGACCAGCTTGAGAGTCATTGGACCCCTGTCTAACAAAATAACTGTCCAGAGTCCTCTGTTTCTGGCACCTCTTTAAGATTTGCCTGAAGTGGGACATTGTTCTGTCACTGAACATGTTGCTGATATGGTTTGTTTCAGCTTGCTCAGTGTGGTATTTTTCAGTAAATGCCTGTACCCTATTCCACATTGCACAAATCTCCTTAATCTCTGAAGAAGGCACCTCAACCAGTCCCTCTTCCTCTTCCTCCTGTGAAACAAGAGCCTCAACTCTGGTTTTATGCTCTTCCAGTTCCAGCTCTTCAGTTGTTAGCTCTACCCTGTGGTCCTCCACCAACTCTTCCACATCCTCGCCACTCACCTCCAAACCAAGGGATTTGCCCAATGCCACAATACCTTCCACAACAGGCACAGGGTTGGCAGGGTCAGGGTCAGCCTCAAACCCTTCAAAATCCCTCTGTTGGACACAACCTGGCCACAATGGTCTCCAAGCAGAGTTCAAAGTCCTGGAAGTCACTCCATGCCAAGCCTTACCTATAAGGCCTATGCAGTTGTAGATACTGAAGTGATTCTTCCAGAACTCTCTAAGGGTCAGTTCAGTGTCCAAGGTCACTTCAAAGCACTTTTCAAACACTGCTTTTGTGTAGAGTTTTTTGAAGTTACAAATGACCTGCTGGTCCATGGGCTGGAGGAGAGGAGTGGTGTTAGGAGGCAAGAACTTCACTTTTATAAATCTGAAGTCATCACACAGTAGGTCTTCCAAGTTTTGAGGATGTGCAGGAGCATTGTCCAGTAACAGGAGGCACTTGGGATCCAAATCCTTTTCCTTTAGGTATTTTTTCACACTGGGGCCAAACACTTCATGGATCCACTCACTGAAAAGTTGCCTTGTGACCCCACAAGACACAATCTATTCTTGACGACATTGTGTTTCTTGAACACTCCGGGATTTTCTGAGTGATACACAAGTAAAGGCTTCACTTTAAAATTCCCACTAGCATTAGCATAAAACATAAGTTATCCTGTCTTTCATAGGCTTATGTCCTGGCAGTGCCTTTTCCTCTGAGTAATGTAGGTCCTGTTGGGCATTTTCTTCCAAAACAGGCCTGTTTCGTCACAATTGAACACTTGTTCGGGTTTCAAATTTTCAGTCTTTATGTAGTCCTGAAACTCGTTTATGAATTTTTCAGCCGCACGTTTGTCTGAACTGGCAGCCTCACCATGCCTTACCACATTGTGTATGCCACTACGCTTCTTAAATCTGTCAAACCAGCCTCTGCTGGCCTTAAAATAACTAACACTACAATCAGCACTGGTTCCAGGCATTTTCTTTACAAGATCGGCATGCAACTTCCTTGCCTTTTCACAAATGATTGTCTCCGACACACTATCACCCGCTAACTCTTTATCCTTGATCCACTCCAGCAACAATTTCTCAACATTGTTGACTATTTGTGGTCTATTTTTGGTTAGCATATCAACACCTTTTGCAACATCAGCTTCCTTGATTTGTTCCTTCTTTGCCAGGATAGAACCGATAGTTGACTTGTTTTTGCCATATATCCTGGCAAGCTCGGAAATTCACACACCACTCTCGTATTTTTATATAATTTCCTCCTTCATGTCTATGGTGTTTCTCACTTTCTTTACCTCAGGGGTACCACTAGGAACTTTCTTGGGACCCATGGTAGCTTATTTCACAGACGCACTAAATGAACAAGCTCCAAACACAATTTGTAATTAATTGTGAAATGAAATGTTTGGATGAGCGTGCAGGGTAATGTTCACTCAAGGGTAAACAATGCTAGACTGGCTCACGAAGCCTGCATGGCGAGGCGCGCAAGCGTCTGGGCAGACAGGTCTCGTACCCACTCGTACGAAAAACGGGACGCATTCGATGGCCGGGACAAAATTTGTTCGAAAAAAGCGTTCGAAATTTGATTTGTTCGATTGCCAAGGCGTTCGAAACTCGGGGTTCCACTGTACAGTATGTACAGTGGTACCCCAGTTTACGATATTTTTTCGTTCCAGAATGCTGTTCAAGTGCCATTACCAAACGAATTTATCCCCATAAGCAATAATGTAAAATAGACTAGTCCTTTTAGACCCCCAAAAATACACTTACAAAAGCATTTAAAAAAATAAACTTACATAAAAGGGCGAGTTTGGAGACCATCGTAAACCGGGGTACCACTGTATATTAACGGATTAATTCTATCTGGAACGGATTAATTCTATTTACATTATTCTTTATAAGTAAAACTGCTTCGGTTTTCATCGATTTTGCTTGTCGAATTGATATCTGGAACGAATTAAATTTGAAAACCAAGGTTCCACTGTATGTACAATATATTAAAATACCACTGAGAATAAATAAACATTTTATTTGAAACATTAGTTTCAAATAAAATTAGTTTCCATTCCAAGAGTTAATCCTGTACGATTTTTGTCCAAACACAGTACATATTTTCACATCAACATTAATAACACAAAAACAAGAGTTACACCTCAATTCAGACACTTGCAATTTAAGTATCCCTCAATGCTGGTGCCCCGTAGAATTCATGAGCAGGGGAAGAGGAGGGGTAATTTCCTAACCCCTACTTATGTTCATCTGCCCCCACTGACAAGGTCAACATTGATGTGATTCAACTGGGCCAGATTGGGTGCTCACCAGAGATGCCATGCCCAAATCTACTTTCTTTTGGATCATTCTTTCTTATGAATGTCAATAGTAACAAGATAAGTTATATTTGAGGAGATATGGCTAAAGAACATACAAGTAGAAATATATTTTATTGATTTAGAGTACTGTATGCAAGCCTTATGATCAGTTTGCCTGAAATGAATTGCATAATTAGTGGCTTTCTTCCGAGCCTTCAATTGTAACAAATTGTAACTGTATGTATTATAATAAGATCAAAATAAAAAAAACAGTCAATTGGAATGCATAACTACTGCAACTTCTCTGTATGACTCACAAGAAATAATATTTTTTTAAACCTAATTTGAGCCTGCCCCATGTGGTTAGAATTTTTTCAATTCTGCCATGGAACATTTATCATGGTATACCTACAATATAAATGATGCATACATTTAAAAATACATTAAAATAG
>WNWK01014956.1:0-49488 GCA_009830355.1 Cherax destructor
AAGAAAAGTTGCAAAGGTTAGTGGACGAGTTTGGGAGTGTAAAGGTAGAAAGTTAAAAGTGAACATAGATAAGAGTAAGGTGATGAGGGTATCAACGATTTAAATAAAGAAAAATTGGATATCACATTGGAGAGAGGGATTATGGAAGAAGTAAATGTTTTCAGATATTTGGGAGTTGACGTGTCAGCAGATGGGTTTATGAAGGATGAGGTTAACCATAGAATTGATGAAGGAAAAAGGTGAGTGGTGCGTTGAGGTATCTGTGGAAACAAAAACGTTATCCATGGAGGCAAAGAAGGGAATGTACGAAAGTATAGTGGTACCAACACTCTTATATGGGTGTGAAGCATGGGTTGCAAATGCTGCAGCGAGGAGGAGGCTGGAGGCAGTGGAGATGTCCTGTCTAAGGGCAATGTGTGGTGTAAATATTATGCAGAAAATTCGGAATGTGGAAATTAGGAGAAGGTGTGGAGTTACTAAAAGTATTTGTCAGAGGGCTGAAGAGGGGTTGTTGAGGTGGTTTGGTCATTTAGAGAGAATGGATCAAAGTAGAATGACTTGGAGAGCGTATAAATCTGTAGGGGAAGGAAGGCGGAGTAGGGGTCGTCCTAGAAAAGGTTGGAGGGAAGGGGTAAAGGAGGTATTGTGGGCGAGGGGCTTGGACTTCCAGCAAGCATGTGTGAGCATGTTAGATAGGAGTGAATGGAGACGAATGGTTTTTGGGACATGACGATCTGTTGGAGTGGGAGCAGGGTAACATTTTGTGAAGGGATTCAGGGAAACCAGTTAATTGATTTAGTTGGACTTGAGTCCTGGAAATGGGAAGTACAATGCCTGCACTTTAAAGGAGGGGTCTGGGATAGTGACAGCTGGGAGGGACAATTCTCAGCTGTCGTATCTGAGCTCCTCTGCAAAGACAGTGATTATGTATGAGTGTGGTGAAAGTGTTGAATGATGATGAAAGTATTTTCTTTCTTTTTGGGGCACCCTGCCTCGGTGGGAGACGGCCGACTTGTTAAAAAAAAAAACAAGTATTTGCCATAATCCGTTCCAGGAGCTAGGCCTCAACTCGAACTGGCCAAAAGTCGAACTAATATTTCCCTTAAGAAATAATGTAAATATAATTAATTCCAGACACCAAAAAATATTCACAAAAAATACAATTTATATTGAATAACTACAGTTTACTTACCTACCTTTATTGAAGAGACTTGCTGGCATCTGAAAGATAGGGAGGAGGAGTGAGGGAGCACTTATTGTTTGGAAGGGAAATCCCCTTCCATAAAGACTTTAGGTAACAAGTCCTTATCTGGGGTTACTTCCCTTCTTTGTCTTTTAATGCCACTAAGAACAGCTTGAGAGTCACTGGACCCCTGTCTCACAAAATTACTGTCCAGAGTCCTTTGTTTCTGAAGTGGAATATGGCTCTGTCACTGAACATGTTGCAGAGATGGCTTATTTCAACTTCCTCAAGGTGATATTTCTCAGCAAATGCTTGCACCCTACTCCACATTGCACAAATCTCCTTAATCTCTGAAGAAGGCACCTCATCCAGTCCATCTTCCTCCTCCTGTGAAGCAAGTTCCTCTACTGTGGTCTGATGCTGTTTCAGATGAAGCTCTTGCAGCTCTTCAGTGGTTAGCTCTTCCCTGTGGTCGTCCACCAACTCTTCCACATCCTCGCCACTCACCTCCAACCCCAGGGACTTGCCCAATGCCACAATACCTTCCACAACAGGCAGAGGGTCGTCAGGGTCAGGGTCAGCCTCAAACCCTTCAAAATCCCTCTGTTGGACACAGTCCGACCACATTTGTCTCCAAGCAGAGTTCCAAGACCTGGAAGTCACTCCCTCCCAAGCCTTACCTATAAAACTTATGCAATGGAGGATACTGAAGTGATTCCTCCAGAACTCTCTTAGGGTCAACTCAGTGTCTGAGGTCATTTCAAAGCACTTTTGAAACACTGCTTTTGTGTAGAGTTTTTTGAAGTTAGAAATGACCTGCTGGTCCATAGTATTAGCCTTCTAAAACACACACAATTTACTCTTGGTGACATTGTGTTTCTTGAACACTGGGATTTTCAGAGTGATACACCAGTAAAGGCTTCACTTTAAAATCCCCACTAGCATTACTACACAACATGAGAGTTAGCCTGTCTTTCATAGGCTTGTGTCCTGGCAGTGCCTTTTCCTCCTGAGTAATGTAGGTCCTGTTTGGCATTTTCTTCCAAAACAGGCCTGTTTCATCACAATTAATCACTTGTTGGGGGTTCGAATTTTTCAATCTCTATGTACCCCTTAAATTCACTCAAAAACTTTCCAGCAGCACATTTGTCTGAACTGGCTGCCTCACCATGCATTACAACACTGTGTATGCCACTACGTTTCCTAAATCTGTCAAACCAGCCTTTGCTGGCCTTAAAATCACTCAGATCAGCACTGTCACCCGCTATCTGTTTTTCGTTGATCCACACCACCAACAACTTCTCAACCTCATCCACTGTTTGTGATCTATTTTTTGTTAACATATCAACACCTTTCGCAACATTAGCTTCCTTGATTTCTTTTCTCTTTGCCAGGATAGAGGTGATAGTAGATTTCTTCTTGCCGTACATCCTGGCAAGCTCCCCCACACATACGCCACCCTCATATTTTTCTATCTCCTTCTTCAATTCTATGGTGTTCCTCACTTTCTTTCCACAGGGGTGCTACTAGGAAGTTTCTTTGGACCCATGGTGGCTTATTTCACAGTGACAATTAATGAAGAAACACTGAATTTATTGTGAAATGTTTGGATGAGCGCATCAGGTAATGTTCACTCAATGGTAAACAAAGCTAGACTGGCTCACAATGCCTGCGTGGGGAGGCGCACAAGCGCGGGCAGGTGGATAGGTCTGGTACGCGGGGCGAAACTCGGGGAAACGGCCAATAGTCGGGCTAAAATTTGGCCGAAAAAAGCGACCGAAACACAAGTCGGCCAATACTCAGGGTAGCCGAAACTCGGGGGTCCACTGTACTAGTAATGGGTACAAATAAGCATGGATAACATGGAAGACAGGGTAAGAGTACAGTGATACCCCGAGTTTCATACTTTATTCGTTCCAGAAGGCTGTTCGAGTGCCGTTACCAAACGAATTTGTTCCCATAAGGAATAATGTAAATTAAATTAGTCCATTTCAGACCCCCAAAAATACACTTACATAATTATTCGAGTTGGGAGCAGTACAAAACTCAGGGTACCACTGTACAGTGGTACCTCGGTTAACAATATTTTTTTGTTCCAGAATGCTGCTCAAGTGCCATTACCAAACGAATTTATCCCCATAAGGAATAATGTAAAATAGACTAGTCCTTTTAGACCCCCAAAAATACACTTACAAAAACATTTAAAAAAATAAAAGAGCGAGTTTGGGGACCATCGTTAACTGAGGTACCACTGTATTTGCATATTTTGATCTACAAATGAAGCACTCTTAGCTAACTGCAGCAAAAAGTTTCGCTCTCCAGGAGCTTTGTCAAGCCGTTACAAACAGTACTTGGACACAGAGGGTATACAGTGGACCCCCGCCTAACGAGCAAAATTCATTCCAGAAGCCTGCTCAAGTGCCATTACCGAACGAATTTACTTCCTTAAGAAATAATGTCACGTAGGTTAGTCTATTTCAGACCCCCAAAAATACACTTCCACAAGCACGTACAATATTATACTTACATAATTGTACGATTTCCGGGGTGCTCTTTAGGCGGGGGTCCACTGTATATAGGTTTTGAGTGAGGTGTAGTACTAGTGGAGGTAGTAGTACAGTAGTAGTTATACATGTGGTGAAAAAGTCAGCTGGTACATGAATAAAAAGGTTACAAAAGCTATGGCTTGGGTAGCATAAAAATAGGTCGGGCAAATGTATATGGTTGGATTTGAGAAGGCATGTTTCAGTGTCCCTTTTCTATTACCTAAGAACATAAGAAAGGAGGAACACCACCACCATCCACCACCACTACCACTATCCACCACTACCACTATCCACCACCACCATTACCACTATCCAACACCACCCACTACCACCATCCACTACTACTACCACCACCACCCACCATCATTATCCACCACCAACATCCACCATCACCATCCACCACCACCACCATCCACCACTACCACCATCCACCACTACCACCATCCACCACTATGCACCACCACCACCATCCACCAACACTACTACCATCCACCACCACCACCACCATCCACCAACACTACTACCATTCACCAACACTACTACCATCCACCAACACTACTACCATCCACCACCACCACCATCATCCACCACCACCACCATCCATCACCACTACCACCATCCACCACCACCATCCACCACCACCACCATCCATCACCACTACCACCATCCACCACCACCACCATCCACCCACCAAAACCATCCACCCACCACCACCATCCACCACTACCACCACCATCCACAACCACCATAACCATCCACCACTACCACCACCACCACCACCACCACCACCTCCATCCACCACCACCACCACCACCACCACCATCCACCACTTCCACCGTCCACCACCACCATTACCAACCACCACCACCTTCCACCACCATCATCCACCACCACCATCCAACACTACCATCATCCACTACTACCACCATCCACCACTACCACCACCACCCTCTACCACCGCAAATACAGAGATCATTTACGGCTCACATTGAGCCAGTAAAGCACCTAAATTACTGGGAATGCCTTCAAGTTTTGAACATGTACTCATAATAATATATACAGTGGAACCTCCACTAACGAGCACATCCACATGCGAGTTTTTCCAGATACGAGCAGTCGATCGGTCGATTTTTTGCTTCCATAGGAGAGTGAAATTTCCAGATGCGAGCGGGCCTCAAGGGAGGTTCCTTAACGCTGGTGAGGGGCTCTTGCTCTTGATCTAGGGAATTGGATCTCATTTGTTTGTTGGACTATCTTATTGAAACTTGGGCAATGTATGATGGAAACATGTTCCTTAATGTACACCAAAATTGAAAGAAATCTGACTAAATAACGGAGTTCACTTCTCAGCCTTAGCTGGCCCTTAGCGGTATATTTTCGTATGGTTTTTATGGTTGTATTCTCATTTTTTTGGTCTCAATTGATAGAATAGAAGATATATTACAGAAATAGATATGATTTTGATTGCTTTCACAACGAAAAGTACCTTGAAATTGAGCTCAAAGTAGCTGAAATGTTTGATTTTTGCCTGTGTTCAATAGTAAACAAATGACATCACTGTCCAATACCTGTCCTAGTGGCCATTCCAATATGCAGTCACGAATGGGTTGACATTATTTGTACAATTATTACAATAATGCAGTAGTCTGCATAACAGTAAATCTTCTATTTTTTGCATGAATAAAAATTCCAAATGGTAAGCAAGAGTATTATTATAAGAATACGTACGTACTAATAATAATAATAATGATAATATGTATAACATAATAATTATATACATAATAAAATATGTAATATAATATAAATTATTATAAGAATATGTACGTACTAATAAATAATACGTAATTATAATAATAATAATAATATAAGTGAGTTTCAGATTGCCACCACAAGATGGCAGTGTGTATCAAAAACATCACCTCTCAGGGAGGGAGGGAAATTCTCGTGTTTTCATTAAGTTTCATGCAGGTATTTTGCAAAATTTCTTCCTTCTAACCATTTGTCTTAAGAAAGCAAGTGCAAAGGACAGTGCTGAGAAGAAAATGAGGATGATTTCCATGGAATTAAAACAGGAAATCATACATAAACACAAACTAGGTGTAGCATTAAGAGTGTAGCATTAAGGGTGTACCATTAAGAGTGTACCATTAACCCTTTGACTGTTTTGGTCGTATATATACGTCTTACGAGCCACTGTTTCGGACGTATCTATACGCCTAAATTCTAGTGGCCTCAAATCAAGTGGGAGAAAACTGGTAGGCCCACATGTGAGAGAATGGGTCTGTGTGGTCAGTGTGCGCAGTATAAAAAAAAATCGGGCAGCCAGTGGTGCATTGTGGGAAAGCCATTTCAGTAGTCCATGTTCAGCATGCCTAGCGGTAAGAAATACCTGACTCCCAGGCGAATCTGGGACTCTTCTCTTCCCAAGTGAGCTCTAACACAGATGGAAGTGTCTCTGAAAATGAATTTCATGGTTTTGAGGAGTTTGTGACCGAAAGCAATGCCCAGGATACCAGAAGGAAGGAAGGAAGAAAGAAAGAAAGTAAGGAAGAGATGAGAGGAAGGAAAGAAAGATGAGAGGAAGGAAGAAAGGAAAGAAGAGATGAAAGGAAGGAAAGAAGAGATGAGAGGAAGGAAGGAAAGAAGAAGGAAGGAAGGAGGAAAGGAAGGAAGGAAGGAAAGAAGAAAGGAAGGAAGAAAGAAAGGAAGGAGAGATGAGAGGAAGGAACAAAAGAAGTAAGAAAGGAAGGAAGAAAAAAAGGAAGGAAGAGATGAGAGGAAGGAAGGAAATAAGTAAGAAAGGAAGGAAGAAAGGAAGCTAGGAAGGAGGTTGTGGGGAAGAAGACATGGGTCCCCTTTTGTGTTGACAGGTTGACAGCAGTTAGGGTGGTGAGTAATGGTATAATATGTCATTTTGACAGCTGCCTTACCCTGACTCAGCAAATTTATATGTCCACACACACACACACAGCTTCAAGTGCTAAGGGAAGTTGATGGAAAGTGTCCAGTCATTATATGTGTATATACCTGAATAAACTTACCTATGATGCCACATGCACTCGAGTAAGTTTATTCAGGTGTACACAAATACAGTTACATAGATTATCATACATAGCAGCATATGTGTAAAGATCCTAGGATAACCCAAAAAAGTCAGGGTGATTTATTTCTATAGGGATCCCTGTATCTGTACCATATGGTACCCTGTACCATATGGTACCCTGTACCATATGTACCTGTACCATATGGACCCTGTATCATATGGTACCCTGTCCATATGGTAAAGGGTACCATATGGTCACTAAGTGGTGGTGGTGCCACGAGGCATCAGCCCAGACTGAGTGAGTGAGTGTGGGACCCAAACCACTGACTGCAATTTCCAAGACAAAGCGCTTCATCATCCACCTCTAGGAACATGTCCAGTGACTGTACATATGTAAATTTATAATAGAACATTACTAATATACAACATTTTTGCATATTTTTTGTTAACAAAATAATGATGAAAATATTAGTGCAGTTATTGTGTTGAATACAACGGTACCATAGAGTACAGTCAACCCCCGGTTAGCGATATTTATCCGTTCCAGAGGGCTTATCTGTAACCGAAAATATCGTTATCCGATTCTATTTTCCCCATAAGAAATAATGGAAATAAAATTAATCTGTTCCAGACTTCCAAAAGTAGTAAAATAAAATATTTTTTTACAACATAAGACATGCATTTACACACAAGTTTATGAGAAATAAAGAAATAATAGTACAATAACATGTCACTTACATTTATTGAAGAGTTGTTGATGTGTGGAAGACGGGAGGAGGGGAAAGGATGGAGTAGTATGCTAGTGTTTGGAAGGGGAATCCCCTTCCATTAACACTGCAGGTGCCAAGTTCTTTTCTGGGGTTACTGGCCTTTTTCTTTTAATGCCACTAGGACCAGCTTCAGAGTCACTGGACCCTCTCTAACAAAAATCTGTCCAGGAGCTCTGTGTCTGGCGATTCTTTAAAACATCCCTGAAATGGGACACCACAGTGTCATTGTACAGGTTGCCAGCACGGCCTGCAACAGCATGGTTAGGGTGATATTCATCCTTAAAGCCTTGCACCCTGCTCTACATTCCACAAATCTTCTTAATCACTGAAGAAGGCACCTTCTTCCATCTGTGTTCCACCTCCTCCTCTGAACCATTGTCCTGACATGTGGTCTTTTGTTGCTGTTGTTGTTGAAGCTCTTGCAGATCTTCAGTGGTTAGCTCTTCATTGTGCTCCTCCACCAACTGTTCCACATCCTCACCACTCACCTCCAACCCCATGGACTTGCCCAGTTCCACAATTTCTTCCACAACAGGCTCAGGCTCAGGCTCAGGGTTCTGAGGCTCAGGCTCAGGGTTCTGAGGCTCAGCCCCAAAACCTTCAAAATCCCTCTCTAGGACACAGTCTGGCCACAATTTTCTCCAGGCAGAGTTCAAAGTCCTGGTAGTCACTCCCTCCCAAGCCTTACCTATAAGGTGTACACAATGCAGGATATGGAAATGATTTTTCCAAAAGTCTCTTATTCATGTCTGTGGTCACATCAAAGCACTTTGTTGTCACAGGGTCAAACAGTGTTGTTGTCACAGGGTCAAACAATGTTGTTGTCACAGGGTCAAACAATGTTGTCACAGGATCAATCAATGTTGTTGTCACAGGGTCAAACAGTGTTGTTGTCACAGGGTCAAACAATGTTGTTGTCACAGGGTCAAACAATGTTGTCACAGGGTCAAACAATGTTGTTGTCACAGGGTCAAACAGTGTTGTTGTCACAGGGTCAAACAATGTTGTCACAGGGTCAAATAATGTTGTCACACGGTCAAACAATGTTGTTGTCACAGGGTCAAACAGTGTTGTTGTCAGCGTCAAACAATGTTGTTGTCACAGGGTCAAACAATGTTGTTGTCAGGGTCAAACAATGTTGTTGTCACAGGGTCAAACAATGTTGTTGTCAGGGTCAAACAATGTTGTTGTCACAGGGTCAAACAATGTTGTTGTCACAGGGTCAAACAGTGTTGTTGTCAGGGTCAAACAATGTTGCTGTCACAGGGTCAATGTTGTTGTCAGGGTCAAACAATGTTGTTGTCACAGTGTCAAACAATGTTGTTGTCAGGGTCAAACAATGTTGTTGTCACAGGGTCAAACAGTGTTGTTGTCACAGGGTCAAACAATGTTGTTGTCAGGGTCAAACAATGTTGTCACAGGGTCAAACAATGTTGTTGTCACAGGGTCAAACAGTGTTGTTGTCAGGGTCAAACAATGTTGCTGTCACAGGGTCAAACAATGTTGTTGTCAGGGTCAAACAATGTTGTTGTCACAGGGTCAAACAATGTTGTTGTCAGGGTCAAACAATGTTGTTGTCACAGGGTCAAACAATGTTGTTGTCACAGGGTCAAAAAATGTTGTTGTCACAGGGTCAAACAGTGTTGTTGTCACAGGGTCAAACAATGTTGTTGTCAGAGTCAAACAAAGTTGTTGTCAGGGTCAAACAATGTTGTTGTCACAGAGTCAAACAATGTTGTCACAGGGTCAAACAATGTTGTTGTCACAGGATCAATGTTGTTGTCACAGGGTCAAACAGTGTTGTTGTCACAGGGTCAAACAATGTTGTTGTCAGGGTCAAACAATGTTGTTGTCACAGGGTCAAACAATGTTGTTGTCACAAGGTCAAACAATGTTGTTGTCACAGGGTCAAACAATGTTGTTGTCACAGGGTCAAACAGTGTTGTTGTCACAGGGTCAAACAGAGTTGTTGTCACTGGGTCAAACAGAGTTGTTGTCACGGGGTCAAACAATGTTGTTGTCACAGGGTCAAACAATGTTGTCACAGGGTCAAACAATGTTGTTGTCACAGGGTCAAACAGTGTTGTTGTCACAGGGTCAAACAATGTTGTCACAGGGTCAAACAATGTTGTTGTCACAGGGTCAAACAATGTTGTTGTCACAGGGTCAAACAATGTTGTTGTCACAGGGTCAAACAGTGTTGTTGTCACAGGGTCAAACAGAGTTGTTGTCACCGGGTCAAACAATGTTGTCAGGGTCAAACAACCTTAAACTTCGTGTTCTTATAACTCTATAAGTACTAACACAATTCTGTTTGTTTTATCACCTTAAGAAAATTGATCACTTTATTTTCGTTTTTTTTAAATTGTGACACAGAAGTGTCATTTAATTGACAGCGAAACGATCAAGAAATATCATTAGTATTAGATTTATGGTTCTTGACCAATCCTTTCCAATTTTGAGCTGTTCATACACATGCATAAAATGAATATAAACAAAATGTTAACCATTTCACCACTAACATCTTCCCTCCAAATTGAAAGCTTCTGTTTTGGTTTGTTTCACTAAAAAATTAGAGAAACTTTCTAAATGTAACGACACCAAAAATACAAAAAAAAAAAAAAATAATACTAATGGAATTACGCAGGCATTAAGTTGGAGGTCAGGGAGAACTATACAACAACAGAGATTTTGCATATTTTGTAGGGTAATTCCAGGCTATTTCATAATTATGCCTTTCATAATATCCATTAACCCTTTCAGGGTTCAGAGGCCAAATCTCAGAGTGACAGCCAGAGTCCAAGAATTTAAAAAAAAAAAAAAATTATGAAATGGTAGAGAATCTTTTTTTGAAGGTAACAAAGCAAAAGTACAAATTTGATGGAAAATTGACAAAATTACACTCTCGCAAATTTTGATGCATCAGCAATATATACGCATTGGCGATTTTGCCGACTTTGACTCCTATTCAAGGCCAATTTCATTATTCCAGTCGACCAAATTCTTAGCTATTTCGCTAGTATTACAGTGTTACCTCGCTTTACGATATTTTTTCGTTCCAGAATGCTGTTCAAGTGCTTTACCAAACGAATTTATCCCATAAGGAATGATGTAAAATGACTGAGTCCTTTTAGACCCCAAAATCACTTCAAAGCATTTAAAAAAATAAACTTACATAAAAAGAACGAGTTTGGGGACCATCGTAAACCGAGGTACCACTGTACTTCTATTTTATCGATTGAGCACAAAGTTCAAAATAGAATCCATAATAAACAATGCAGGCATTCCTGGCACTAAACTAACATTTCCTCTGTTCATTAGTTATGTTTTCAGGCTTTACAAATTAAATCTACGTATTTTGATTTTTTATTCACATAATGAATTTTTATTCACACCAAAAAAATGAAGATTTACTGTTATGCAATGTTGTAATAATTGTATAAATAATATCAGCACATTCGTGAACATATATTAGACCCACCAGCTGACGCGTATTAGACTCGTGATGACATTTGTTTACTCTTGAACGTCGGCAAAAATTGAACATTTCCGCTCCTTTGAGCTAAGTTTCAAGCTATTTTCAGTACAAAAAACAATCAAAATCTGTAATATATCTTCCATTCCATCAAATGAGACCAAGAAATCGCGAATACAACTGTAAAAAACATACGAAAAAACACTGCAAAGTCGCTGTTTTAATCCAAAATTATGGTTGTAGTTTTTTTTCTCTCATGCACTGCATGCTGCAGGATTTGTTTCATGTGGTGCACACTTACCACATAGAAGTGTTCTCTCATATCTAGGCCCAAATTTACTGCTCACAGGTTATCTGAGTGAGCTGAGCTCATGGCGTAGATCTACGGTTCGGACCCTGGCTTTAAAGCCGTAGATCTATGGGACGGACCCTGAAAGGGTTAATCCAAGAAACTACTCACTCAACCATAAGAATTATCCTATAAAGTGCCAAGATGTGAGTAATTTGGCCAATTTGACCATATTTTCAACTAATTTCAATTTAAAGAGTCCGAAATAAAATTGTAGGCATTTCAGCCACTAAAACAACCTCTCTGTCCAATAATCACATTCCCAGGTCCTCCATTGTGAACTCTTCATTCATTCTCCCTCTCTTTCTCCCTCTCTTCCCTCTCTTCCCTCTCTTCCTCTCTCTCTCTCTCTCTCTCTCTCTCCTCTCTCTCTCTCTCTCTCTCTCTCTCTCTCTCTCTTCTCTCTCTCTCTCCTCTCTCTCTCTCTCTCTCTCTCTCTCTCTCTCTCTCTCTCTCTCTCCTCTCTCTCCTCTCTCTCTCTCTCTCTCTCTCTCTCTCTCTCTCTCTCTCTCTCTCTCTCTCTCTCTCTCTCTCTCTCTCTCTCTCTCTCTCTCTCTCTCTCTCTCTCTCTCTCTCTCTCTCTCTCTCTCTCTCTCTCTCTCTCTCTCTCTCTCTCTCTCTCTCTCTCTCTCTCTCTCTCTCTCTCTCTCTCTCTCTCTCTCTCTCTCTCTCTCTCTCTCTCTCTCTCTCTCTCCTCTCTCTCTCTCTCTCTCTCTCTCTCTCTCTCTCTCTCTCTCTCTCTCTCTCTCTCTCTCTCTCTCTCTCTCTCTCTCTCTCTCTCTCTCTCTCTCTCTCTCTCTCTCTCTCTCTCTCTCTCTCTCTCTCCTCTCTCTCTCTCTCTCTCTCTCTCTCTCTCTCTCTCTCTCTCTCTCTCTCTCTCTCTCACACACACACACACATACATACATACCATACATACATTCCCTATTTCAGTTAATAAACCATAACCAGGAATGTTTTGTTCATGGTTTAGGTCATCCCAATAATTGAAGCAGACCTAGTAAAACTCATAAAACAGACTGGGGGATAGGGGTGGAATTCCTGGGTAGACAACTAAGTTCTAACCAGAAAATCACCCAAAATCAACAATTCCGTCTCTTTAATGCTACTTTAGGCCACTTTCAGTCTGAAATTGTCAAAAACTTCTCTCTTTCACCAATATGTTTTCCAGTTTATCTATAGCACCAAGAAAACCACCTTAGAAAATTCCTTAACCACTTTGAGGTCTGTGCCATAGTACTACAGGTTTGAGGTCAGGGTCAGTGCTGTAGAACTATGTGATTAGCTCAGCTTACTCAGATAAGCTGTGAGCAGTGAATTTGGGCCTAGACATGAGAGAATGGGTTTATGGAATGAGTGTGCACCATATAAGAAAAACTTTCTCCCCACAGTACATGATGGGAAAAAAACTGACTGTGAATTTGGTTTAAAACAGCAACTTTGCAGTGTATATTTGGATGGTTTTTATTGTTGTATTTTCGGTTTCTTGGTATCATTTGATAGAATGGAAGATATATTACAGAAACAGAGATGATTCTGATTGGTTTCAGGACTGAAAGTAGCTTGAAATTGAGCTAAAATTAGCAGAAATGTTTGATTTTTGCCAGTATTCCAGAGGACACAAATTACGTCACTCATCCAATACATGTCCAACTGGTCAGTCTAATACACATTCATGAATGTGCTGATACTATACAATTGTTACAGTAATGCAGTAGTCTGCATACTGGTGTGAATAAAAATTCAAAATGGAAAGCAAGTGTAATGTAGGACAGGCCTGGGGACATAACTGATGAACAAAGGAAATGTTGTTTAGTGCAAGGAATGTCTACATTGTTTATTCTGGATCCTGTTTTTAAAGTAGCAATTTTTAATTTTGTGTGAAATTAGCCAAATTACTAATTTCTGATCACTTTATTGGGTAGTTGAAATAGGAAATGGGCAGTTTCTTGTACTCAAGCAATAGAAAGGAAGAAATGCCAGCAAAATAGCTGAGTTTCATCAACTGGAACAATGGAATTGGCCTGAAATAGGTCTCAAAGTGGGCGAAATCGCAGATGCATAAATATCGTCAACATCACTAATTTTGTGAGAGTGTAATTCCATAAGTTTTCCATCAAATTTCATACTTTAGGTTTCATTACCTTTGGAAAAAGATTCTCTATTATTTCATAAGATTTTTTTTTTTTTTTTAAATTCTTGGACCCTGAGAGCAATTTTCAGATCAGGGGTCTGGACCTGAAAGGGTTAAAGTCACCATTTTAGCCCAAACATAAGGTCGGAGGTTAGCTTTTCTCATCTTGCAATGTATGGGGCAAGATTTTTATTATACTGTGCACACCCATGGTACAGACCCATTCTCTCGTGTCCAGACCAAAATTTGCCACTCACAGCAAATTTAAGGACGTTATGAATTATGTGCAGTCTATGACACCAACATCGATCCCATTAATGTACATCTATGTGACCAACACTGAAAGGTATAATACATTTGGTACAAAACCAGTAAAAAAATATTTATTTAAAACAATTTGTTTGAATTTTTGGAAAGATTGTAGCTGTGGATCAGTGTTCATAAGTACTTTAATTAATTAGTTTCAAAGTGCCAATGTCACAAGTGTGAAATGGCATAGGTTGGAACATAGTAAGTCAGGGATCTATTGTAATAATATTTAAAGGTATTTTAGTGTGAGCCTTACTGTGTGAGAGTGGAACATACAGTTGGAGCTTAAAACCCCATCACAGCATGAGTTTGGGTAGGTTAGAAGAGGTTGATAGGTATGATAAAGGCTGACGAGATTCTGTAAATCATTAGTTTAGATGTGGCTCCATAATTTTTAAGTTTGTAAAATGTTTATGGATTTTTTTGTCAGTGAATGTTGGCATAGTACGTATATAAAAAAATCTTGTATAAAATCCTATTACAAAATTGCAATTCAGGTTTTAGATTTTGTTACTACTGTACTGCAAATATTGAGTAACTGCTCAGGAGAATTCTTACAAATGTAAATAAACTTGTGTGATAATTTAATGAAGCAATAAATATGCATTCAGTATTTGAGTTTAACAATACACTTAAAAACAACTACTACTGCATTAGCAATACAATAGATTATACATACATAGTTTACATTTAATTTTGAGACTGTAGAGACACTTTAACATGCATTATTGTTTTCACGCTTTTGTTAGCTCTTTCGACAAAGTAATTTGAGAACTTCCTACAGGTAAGGATGGCACGTGGAGATCATAGGACGAGCAGGCTAGGAGCTCCGGGAGACAGGCCTCGACTCCCCGAAATCCACACGAGAGAGAAGCCATTTTATTGCTCATTGTGCCCTTACCAGATGTCAAATGATTCAACAAAGAGACATCACTGTCCTCACGTTGGCAATAAGCCGTATTCATGTCCATACTGTCCATTTCGTGCCTCCCACAGTAGTAAAATACAGTGTCATTTGCGCACTCATACTGGAGAGAAACCATATGCTTGTCACTTATGTCCTTCACGGTTTGCAAAGAAGGGAAATCTTAAAACTCACATTCGAACGCATACAGGAGAGAAGCCTTACGCATGTCCACATTGCCAGTACTGTTGTGCTCATAAAAGTGATTTGAAAAAACACATGGTAGTTCATATGAGGTAGACATAACTAGTAAATAGTCATAAAATTTAATGGCAGCCTGTATATACTGTATTTAGGAGAAGAATTGTGTATGTTAGATAATTCAATACGTATACCCTATGTAAATATTTGTATAATATAATTTACTGTTTTTAGTTAAATCAATGACAAAAGCTAATTTGGTTTAGTTGAGTTTCTTTTAATAAAAAATATGAGTCTTTTCTTAATTAAAAGTAATGTAAATGGGAAGAAGACAAGCTTTTACCTCCCACTGTGTCATGAATATTGAAGAAAGATTGAATACTGGATCTGAAACTCAGAAGTCTATATTTATCTCATATTTAATGAGAAAGTTAATCATTTGTAAGTTTTCAGTGTGCCATATTATGTTTAAAAATATATTTAAGACAATTTAGTATTGTGATAAGAATACTGTATTTTATTTACCATATACACGCTACAACACAGGTCAATATTGTGTTTCAGCCAACCCTTGACTGTTTGACAAAAAATTCTTAGTTTTTAATTACTGTTTATCATACAGTGGACCCTCGGTTTTCGTGCACCTCCAAACTCGAACAATTATGTAAGTGTATTTTCGTAAGTGCTTTTGTAAGTGTACTTTCGGGGGGTCTGAAATTACTAATCTAATTTACATTTGTCCTTATGGGAACAAATTCGTTTGGTAATGACACTCAAACAGCATTCTGGAAAGAATTTTCAACGAAAACCGAGGGTCCACTGTATATGCTAACCCTAGTTTTTTGAGGGACATCTGAAATTATCCTGGAATACAGTACTGGGTATTATCCTCTAATATAGTACAGCCTCTCCTCACTTAACGATGGAGATAGGGGCCTAAGACCCCGTTGGTAAACGATTTCATCGCTAATCGAGGAATGACCACTTACTGACACTTCAAAAGTGTCACCACCCAAAATTAAAACATTCAGTTTTATGTTTGTTGGGAAATTCCTTTCAATATGTTTATTATTAACAGTAATACAACATGAAATAGGTCAATGACTTACTTCCAAGATATTCCAGGAAATGCTTACATAGCTGATTACTTGAAAAAAAAAAAATCGAGAAAATCACACTTTTTCAGTCTTTGTATAGGATAAGAGTGATCTTCTATAGTTACCCTTCAGCCATAACTTTTCTGTAATGGTCGCAGTCACTTTTTTTTTTTTATCCCTCTCCACCCTTCAATACCTCTCTATATAACTTACTGACTTGACTGAATAACTTACTGACTTGGCTGAATGACTTACTGACATGACTGAATAACTTACTAACTTAACTGAATGACTTACTGACTTGACTGAATAACTTACTAACTTGACTGAATGACTTACTGACTTGACTGAATAACTTACTAACTTGACTGAATGACTTGACTGACTTACTGACTTGACTGACTTACTGACTTGACTGAATGACACACTGACTTGACTGAATCACTTACTGACTTGACTGAATAACTTACTGACTTGGCTGAATCACTTACTGACTTGACTGAATAACTTACTGACTTGACTGACTTACTGACTTGACTGAATGACTTACTGACTTGACTGAATGACTTGACTGACTTACTGACTTGACTGAATAACTTACTGACTTGACTGAATAACTTACTGACTTGACTGAATGAATTACTGACTGACACACTGACTTGACTGAATGACACACTGACTTGACTGAATGACACACTGACTTGACTGAATGACTCACTGACTTGACTGAATGACACACTGACTTGACTGACTTACTGAAAAATAGTGTATGTTTAGCACATAACTTTCTGTAATAGTCGCAGCCACTTTTTTTTTATGGTGTTGTGACAAGTGTCAGATAACTGATGACAGTCAGTGACATTTGATAAATTGCACTGATGCAGGGAACCCTCCCTTGTGTCATGTTTATTATGTGAAATATGTTTGACATTTAAAGTGCCCCAGAGCGATTATTATTTATTAATTATTATTATTATTACCATCAACATACCTTGTTCACTGAGTATAATAATTTCTTAAGCTGCCACGAGACAAAATGTCACACACAGACAACACACCAGCTGATCCCTTTACTGTGTATACTTCTTTTGTACTTCTTCCATTTTCCTCTTCCAAGTGCTGTTGCACGTCTATTGTGCACCCCATAGTACAAGATAGAGTTATAAGTGCAGCAGCACTTGGAAGAGGAAAAACAACAAGAGGAAAATGGAAGAAGTACAAAAGAAGTTCACAGTAAAGGGGTTAGCTGGTGTGTTCGTCTATATGTTTACATTCTGTGTCTCTCATGGCAGCTTAACCCTTTCAGGGTCCGTGCCATAGTTCTACGGCTTTGAGTTCTGGGTCCAAACCGTAGTACAATTCCTAAATTCTAGCGGCCTCAAATTTAGCACGAGAAGGCTGATAGGCCTACATCTAAGAGAATGGGTCTGTGTGGTCAGTGTGCGCACTATACAAAAAATCTGGGAGCCCGCATGGCATTGTGGGAACACCGGCTAAGTAGCTTTGTTCACCATGCCTGGCGGCAAGGAAGCTCTCACTCCCTGGGCGAATTCTGACTCTCCTCTTCTCAAGTTATAGTTCTAAGACTGATGGAAGTGGATCTGAAGAGGAATTCTATGGTTTTGAACCATATGGTACATTGTACCATATGGTACAATGGTATCATATACAATGGTATATGGTGCAATGGTACCAAATGGTACATTGTACCATATGGTACATTGTACCATATGGTACATTATACCATATGGTACAGGGTACAGGGACCCTATTGGAAATACAGTGGAACCCTGACTAACGTAATTAATCCATTCCAGGAGCTATTACTTAACACGAAAAATACGTAATTCGAAACCTTATTTCCCATAAGAAATAATATAAATACAATTAATCCATTCCACCCAAAAATATTCACGTACAGTGGACCCTCGGTTTTCGTGCACCTCCAAACTCGAACAATTATGTAAGTGTATTTTCGTAAGTGCTTTTGTAAGTGTACTTTTGGGGGGTCTGAAATGACTAATCTAATTTACATTTGTCCTTATGGGAACAAATTCGTTTGGCAATGGCACTCAGACAGCATTCTGGAAAGAATTTTCAACGAAAACCGAGGGTCCACTGTACTAAATAATAAAAAACAGATTAATAAATAACATTTACTTACCTTTATTGAAGAGAGTTGCAGGCATCTGGAAGATAGGGAGGATGACAGGGGCAGGGTGTCAGTGGTTGGAAGGGGAATCCCCCTCCAAAATGACTTCAGGGAGCAAGTCCTTATCTGGGGTTACTTCCCTTCTTTTTCTTTTAATGCCACTAGGACCAGCTTGAGAGTCACTGGATCCCTGCCTCGTGAAATAACTGTCCACAGTTCTCTATTTTTGGCGACTCTTTAATATTTTCCTGAAGTGCAATATGGCTCTGTCACTGAAGTGGTTGCACAGATGGCTCATTTCAGCTTGCTCAGGGTGGTGTTTTTCAACAAATGTCTGCAACCTACTCCACATAGAACACATTTCCTTAATCTTTGAAGAAGGCACCTCCTTCACTCTCTCTCCCTCCTCCTGTGAAGCAATAACCTCAGCTCTGGTCTGATGCTGTTCCAGTTCCAGCTCTTGCAGCTCTTCAGTTGTTAGCTCTACCCTGTGCTCCTCCACCAACTCTTCCACATCCTCACCACTCACCACCAACCCCAGGCTGTTCCCTAATGCCACAATATCTTCCACAACAGGCACAGGGTCGTCAGGGTCAGGGTCAGCCTCAAATCCTTCAAAATCCCTCTTTTCAACACAATCCAGCCACAGTGGTCTCCAAGCAGAGTTCAAAATCCTGGAAGTCACTCCCTCCCAAGCCTTACCTATAAGGCCTATGAAATGCACGATAATGAAGTGACCTTTCCTGAACTCTCTTTGGGTCAATGCAGTGTCTGAGGTCACATCAAAGCACTTCTGAAACACTGCTTTGGTGTACAGTTTCTTGAAGTTTACAATGACCTGCTGGTCCATGGGCTGGATGAGAGGAGTGGTGTTAGGAGGCAAGAACTTCACTCTGATGAAATTGAAGTTGTCAGACAAACACTCTTCCAAGTTGTGAGGATGAGCAGGAGCATTGTCCAGTACCAGGAGGCACTTGAGTGGCAATTTCTTTTCCAGGAGGTATTTCTTCACACTAGGGCCAAACACTCCAGTCAACCATTCAATGAAAAAGTCACTAGTGACCCATGCATTAGTGTTAGCCTTCCAATACACACACAAATTATTCCTGTTAACATTGTGTTGCTTGAAGGCTCTGGGATTTTCTGCGTGATACACCAGTAAAGGTTTCACTTTAAAATCACCACTGGCATTGGCACACACACATCATAAGAGTGGGCCTGTCTTTCATAGGCTTGTGTCCTGGCAGTGCCTTTTCCTCCTGAGTAATGAAGGTCCTGTTGGGTATTTTCTTCCAAAACAGGTCTGTTTCATCACAATTAAATACTTGTTGGGGGAGGAATTCTTCAGCCTCTACGAACCCCTTAAATTCACTCACAAATTTTTCAGCTGCACGTTTGTCTGAGCTGGCTGCCTCACCATGCCTCACAACACTGTGTATGCCACTACGTTTCTTAAACCTGTCAAACCAGCCTCTGCTGGCTTTAAAATCACTCTCCTCAGCACTGGTTCCAGGCATTGTCTTGACAAGATCTGCGTGCAACTGCCTTGCCTTTTCACAAATTATCTCCATGGAAATACTATCACCTGCTAATTGTTTATTGTTTATCCACACCATCAACAACTTCTCAACCTCATCCACTGTTTTCGATCTATTTTTCGTTAACATATCAACCCCTTTTGCAACATTAGCTTCCTTGATCTCATTTCTCTTTGCCAGGATAGTGCTGATAGTAGATGGGGTTTTCTTGTACATCCTGGCAAGCTCACTCAGACGTACGCCACTCTCATATTTTTCTACAGTCTCTTTCTTCAGTTCGATGGTGTTCCTCATTCTCTTTACCACAGGGGTGCCACTAGGAAGCTTCTTTGGACCCATGGTGACTTATTTCACAGTGACAATCACTAAACCACCAAAAATACAACAAAAATATTGTGAATGTTTGAAAGAGCACACTGGGTAATGTTCTCTCAATGGTAAACAACGCTAGACTGGCATCCTGCGCAGGCGCGGGGCAGGCGGACAGGTCTGGTATGTTACGATACACGAGTAAATATACGCTACACGAGACAAATACAGTGGTACCTCGAGTTACGATGGTCCCCAAAATCGCCCTTTTATGTAAGTTTATTTTTTTAAATGCTTTTGTAAGTATATTTTTGGTGGTGTAAAAGGACTAGTCTATTTTACATTATTCCTTATGGGGATAAATTCGTTTGGTAATGGCACTTGAACAGCATTCTCGAACGAAAAAATATCGTAACTCGAGGTACCACTGTATTTTGTGAAAAAAGCTTACGTTACACGATTTTTACGTTATATGGAGCTTACGTTAGTCAGGGTTCCACTGTAAGTCTGGCTTTTTTGGGTTATCCTAGGTTCTCCAAACATATGCTGCTATGTATGATAAATATATGTAACTGTATTTGTGTATACCTGAATAAACTTACGACTCCACATGCATTTGAGTAAGTTTATTCAGGTGTACACAAATACAGTTATGTACATAATTTATCATACATAGCAGCATATGTGGAAAGCTCCTAGGATAACCCAAAAAAGTCAGAGTGACTTATTTCCAAAGGGATCCTTGTATCTGTACCATATGGTACCCTGTACCATATGGTACCCTGTACTGTATGGTACCCTGTACTGTATGGTACCCTGTACCATTGTCAGTAGTGTTACTGATTCAGTAACACTACTGACAGCGTATGGTACCCTGTACCATATTGTCAGTAAGTGGTTGGTGGAAGGAGGCACTAGCTCAGACTGAGCAGTGAGTGTTGGTCTCAAGGCACACTGACACAGCAGTTTCCAACACAAAGCGCTTCGTCATCCACCTCTAGGAACATGTCCAGTCACTGTACATTTGTAAATATATAATAGAACATTACTAACATACAACATTTTTGCATATGTTTTATTGTAAACAAAATAATGATGAAAATATTAGTACGGATGCAACTTATAACTAGTATTTATAAAAAATGTGCATTTATATTTTATATAACCTATTATATTGAGAAAATCAGTTTAATCCAGCTTCTTAAGTTTTAAAGGATGGCCAAGCCTTTTAACTCCCCCAAGCAGTACTTCTGATTAATTCAATATAATTAGGTATTCATGTTATTTAATTACAACAATACATGCTGGGTTCCAATAGCCCCCATAACAAGTCCATAATACCCCATAACACAGGCCACAAAAGTTACTGGAAAAAAAAAAATATTAGAAAAGAAAAGAAAAAAAGTAACAAAAACGTAAAATAAAAAAATGCAACTTTACGGAAGTCTCTGATGTTGCCTTCACAAAATTATTATCTTTAACCCTTTTAGGGTTTTTGACGTACTAGTACGTCTTACGCACCAAGGTGTTTGACGTACTAGTACGCCTAAATTCTAGCGCCCTCAAATCAAGCAGAAACAGGCTGGTAGGCCTAGATGTGAGAGAATGGGTCTGTGCAGTCAGTGTGCGCAGTATAAAAAAAATCCTGCAGCACACAGTGCATAATTAAGAAAAAAAACTCCGACCGTGTTTTTGGTTTAAAACAGCGACTTTGCAGTATTTTCATGTGGTATTTATGGTTATATTCTCATTTTCTTGGTCTCATTTGATAGAATGGAAGACATATTAGAGAAATAGAGATAACCTTGATTGGTTTCTCGATGACAAGTACCTAGAAATTGAGCGCAAAGTAGCGAAAATGTTCGAGTTTTGCCGATGTTCAAGAGTAAACAAATCACGCCACGCATCCAATACACATCAAGTGATGAGTCTAATATTCTTGCACCATTTTTACAATGATGCAGTAGTATACATAACAGAAAATCTTCAATTTTTTGTGAGAATAAAAATTCAAAATGTTATTTTAGTGCCAGGAATGTCTGTTGTTTATTCTGGACCCTATTTATGACCACTTTATTGGGTAGTTGAAATCGGTAAATTGGTGGTTTCTTGTACTCAATCGACAGAACAAATGGAATTCTAGAATAATAGCTATGATTTTAGTAGACTGAGACATTGGAATTTGCCGAATATAGGGCTCAAATTGGGCGAAATCGCCGATGCGTAAATATCGTCGATACCATTAGTTTTTCACCAAATTTCATACTTTTGGTGGAATTATGATCGGAAAAAGATGCTCTATCATTTCATAAGATTTTTTTTATTTTTTTTCCGAAAATGTTTCGACCCTGAAAAGGAGTTAACCCTTTCGGGGTTATGGTCGTACAAGTACGTCTTACGCACTGTGGTTATTGACGTACTAGTACGCCTAAATTCTAGTGCCCTCAAGTCAAGCAGAAACAGGCTGTTAGGCCTAGATATGATAGAATGGGTCTGTGCGGTCAGTGTGCGCAGTATAAAAAAATTCCTGCACCACACAGTGCATAATGAGGAAAAAAAAACTGACCGTGTTTTTGGTTTAAAACAGCGACTTTGCAGTCTATTTTCGTATGGTATTTATGCTTGTATTCTCGTTTTCTTAGTCTCATTTTATAGAATTGATGATATATTACAGAAATAGAGATAATTTTGACTGGTTTCACGATGACAAGTACCTTGAAACTGAGTGCAAAGTAGCGAAAATGTTCGATTTTGGCCGATGTTCAAGAGTAAACAAATCACACCATGCGTCCAATACACATCAACTGCAGAGTCTAATATTCTTGCACAAGTGCGCTGATCTTATTTATACCATTTTTACAATGATGCAGTTGTATACATAACAGTAAATCTTCTATTTTTTGAGAATAAAAATTCAAAACGGAAAGCAAAAGTAATGTAAGAGGGGCCAGGAGACGTGACTAATGAACAGAGAAGATGTTATTTTAGTGCCAGGAATGTCTGCCTTGTTTATTATGAACCCTATTTTGAAATTGGCATCGATTGAAATTTGTGTGAAATTGGCCAAATTGCCATATTCTGACCACTATCTTGGGTAGTTGAAATTTTTAAATAGGCGGTTTCTTGTACTCAATCGATAGAAGAAATGGAGTTCTAGTGAAATAGCTATAATTTTAGTAGACTGAAGCATTGGAATTTTCCGAAAATAAGGCTCAAAGTGGGCGAAATCGCCGATGCGTAAATGTCATGGATACCACTAACTTTGCGAAAGCATAATTCTGTTAGTTTTCGATCAAATTTCATATTTTTTGTGGCGTTATGATCAGAAAAAGATTCTCTATCATTTCATAAGATTTTTTTTTTTTTTTTTTTTTTAAATTCGTGGACCCTGAGAACGAGTTTCAGAGAGACCCCTTGGACACCCAAAGGTTTAAGAATCGGGGGTCTCGACCCTTTGAGGGTCGAGACACTGGGGCACCCTTCCAAAAATGGCCTTGGACCCTGAAAGGGTTAATTAAGAAATGATTAAACTCGGTGAACAAGGTATGTTGATGGTGATAATAATAATAATAATAATTAATAATAATAATGAAGGTAAAGATTTATTTCTTGTAATAATAACAATCGCTCTGGAGTGCTTTAAATCACCATGACATATCTTGTTCACTGAGTTTAATCATTTCTTAATTAAGCTGTCACAAAAGACACCGAGAATGTAAACACACATGAACACACCAGCTAACCCCTTTACTGTGAACTTCTTTTGTACTTCCATTTTCCTCTTCCAAGTGCTATTGCACTTCTATCTTGTACTATGGGGTACACAATCAAGTACAAATTTTTACAAATACAGTGGTACCTCGAGTTACGATGGTCCCCAAAATCGCCCTTTTATGTAAGTTTATTTTTTTAAATGCTTTTGTAAGTATATTTTGGGGGTGTAAAAGGACTTGTCTATTTTACATTATTCCTTATGGGGATAAATTCGTTTGGTAATGGCACTTGAACAGCATTCTCGAACGAAAAAATATCGTAACTCGAGGTACCACTGTGTATTGAGTGGCTGTAAGAAGGAGATCGAGATGCTGAATGCAGACACACTGTGCTGCCCATTACCATGACCCAAGTTCTCATACGGCATACAATTTTTTTTTCTTTTTTAATTTGTCGGAGAGCCCGTCGTAACTCCGAGTTGTCGATAAACGAGTACGTCGGTAAGTGAGGAGAGGCTGTATATTAATGGTTCAAAATGCATGTGTTATAAATGAAATTTTTATGTAGACACCGTACACCCAATATCTGTTCATACTGTTTTACTTATTTTAAAAGAATGCCCCAGTTTAATATTTTTTCTTAAAAATTTTAACCTAACACAGCATATAAAAAATCATAAAATTAAGTGGATATCAATTTCTATTGAGTGTTGGTTTTGTATTGGAGCCACTGACATATACTATTGGCCATAATGTAGGCCAAGAGTACAAAATAATCAAAATAATGAAAAAAGAGTATACAGGCTATCATCAGTGCCATGTCATTATCATTGGGTTAAAGGGCTGTAATAGTTCTGAGTTGCTCCAGGTCAGTCAAACTGCTGAGAGATTGACTTTGTAAATATTAACTGTTTAATTAATGTTAATAATTTTATTTAAATAAAAACTGAAATATCATTTTCCTGAATTTTTAATGATGATAGAAAAAAAGAAAAGCGAGAGAGGCATCCATATACATATTAATATTGCTGACAGTGGCATGCTACATTCAAAAGCACTTGTTTGTTTATAAAAAAAATAAATTTACCAACTAACTGATGCACAATGTAAATACAGAATATATTGTGTTGACAGTACATATATGAAACTTCCTCTCATTTTAACCCTGCTTATGCAAACAGAGGGACTCTGAAGATATATAAATATTGCTAGCCTTATCACTTGAGCAGGAAACAGCTAATTTATCCTTATCAAGCCTTGCATTTATAAAACTGGTGATTCCCGTAATTAGTGTTACTGTTAAGTACGGCTAACCGTCGAATAACACTGTAGTTGTGTTCCTAAAAATGGCTTTTAATAAAACATGTGTAAACTGAACTGAAGAACATGTGGGGAAATATATGGTTACATTCATTAGACACCCCCTCCCCCCCAAAAAAAAATGTAGGTCTCGAAATTGTAAAAAAAAAAAAAAGGAAAGAAAAGATAATATAATTGTAGGTGAATATGGTGGTGTGCATCACTCAAAGTTCCCTCATTCACATCTCTGCTAGCAGACGGAGGAGCCTTATTATTCAGTTGTCCCACTCGTTGCAACTGCATGGGGATTAATAAGATGGGGTTAGAGTGATTGGGGTGTATATGGGGGGGTTAGGCAGAAGAGGTTAGAGCAGTAGTGAGAGGGTTCAGTGTTGGGATGGGTGACCAGGGAAGTGGGCATTGGGGACTGCTGCTGTGAGAGGTGGAGACCAAATGATGGAAGGTTAGGGGCAGGAGCTGGAGGTTGGTGCTGGGAGGTGAACAAGGCTGGGCAGTGGAAGGGTGTGTGGGGTGTGGAGGCTGGAAGCAACGAGGTGGTGTGATGGTGATCGTGTGGGTGGCAGTGCTGGTGGCCTGATGTGGATGATGAGTGACTGGGTGGTTGATTGTGTGGTTGGTGGTGTGGGTGGTAATGAGGATGGTGGGTGGCTGACTAAATGTGTGGACAGCAGGTTAGGGGTAGGGGCGGCAAAAGCATGGGTAAGGTGGGCATGAGGCCGTGTGAGTGGAGCTGTTTGGGCTTGAAGCTGTAGGGAAATGGTGTGAGTAAAGGTGTGGGCAGAGGCCATGTAGGCTTGAAGCTGTGGGTGGGTGGTGTGGGAGAAAGGTGAAGTTACCAGTGGCTCAGGGTGCATGATGTGGATGATGGGTGACTTGGTGGGTGAGTGTGAGGTTGGTGATGTAGGCAGTAATGAAGGTGGTGGTGACTTAAGTGATTATATATGTGGACATTGTGTTAGGGTGAAAAACTGAGGAAGGTGTGGGCATGAGGTCATGGGAAAATAGTGTGGATGAGAGTGGGAGGCTGGACAAGGTGTGATTTTGAGGTAGTGGGAAATGGTGTAGGTTTAGGGATGTCACCATGGGGAAGGGGGAAAATTATATGGGCAGGTTTTGTGGGTGAAGGTTGCTGACTGGGATGGTGTGGGTGAAGGTGTGTGGCCATGGGGAAATTGTGTGGGTGGAGGTTGCTGGTTAAAGATATGGTGTGGGTGAAGGTGTGACCATGGGAGTAATTATAGGGCCAGTGGTATGGGTGGGGGTTGCAAACGTTATGGGTGTGGTTGCTGGGTGTGCTGTGAGAGCATGTGGCTATGGGGGAGGGGAAATTGTATGAGTGGGTGGTATGGGTGGAGGTTACTGGGTGTGGGGCAAGGAATGGGTGGAGGCAAGCAATATGGCAGAGGCATGTGGCCAAGGTATGGTATTGGACGCATATGAATGGAGCACTGAGCCGCATTCCATAGCCTCACTGTGAGACAAAGGAAAAAAACCTGGCACCCTAACTTTCACCCACCAAGCCCAGTGCCAACACCCATTTTTCATGCCTATCTGCCCTTATTTTTACACCTCTCTGACCATGTTCTAGCCCTCACTCACCTTCACCCATATACAGTGGTCCCTCGGTTTTCGTGCATCTCCAAACTCGAACATTTATGTAAGTGTATTTTCGTAAGTGCTGTTACAAGGTATTTTTGGGGGTCCTGAAATAGACTAACCTACGTGACATTATTTCTTAAGAAAGTAAATTCATTCGGTAATGGCACTTGAGCAGCATTCTGGAACGAATTTTCGGCGAAAACCGAGGGACCACTGTACCCTCAACCTCCTGCCCCTATGCCCATAAACCCACATGCCAAAGAGGGGGACGGCTTTGGACCGACACCTTCACCTGAAACATGAAGCCCTCAACTTCACCTACCCTAAATCGTACCTTCTCTAGTCCCAACCTTCACCTACCCTAACTCGTACCTTCTATAGTCCCAATCTTCACCTACTCTAGCTCGTACCTTCTCTAGTCCCAACCTTCACCTACCCTAGCTCGTATCTTCTCTAGTTCCCACCTGCACCAGACCCTGCCAACACATCCCTGGCCCCCACCTCCACACTTCTTCACCCATCTCCCACAATTGCTCTCCACCCATGAAGGGAATGCAAGACAGCAGCAGCAGCATACACCCACATGCCACTCTCACCCCTTCACTGAGAACTTTATTCACCCTAACCTAACCTAACCTAAACCTCCAAGTATACCCTTCTTCAGCCAGTACACTATCCTTACTGACTAGTTTGCATGCTCCCATCTACTAACTCACAAGCCCTCACCCATATGTTCTCATCCACACACTCTTGCCCATGCACTTTCACCCATACACTCACCTGAGCATCAGCTGCCTGTAGCCACACTTACATTCATCTTCAGTCCCTACCCTAACCCACACACCCTCACTCACTTTCACCCATACTCCCTGCCATACAGCAGCAGCATGCATGCACTTCACCCACATACCCTCAACTTTCTGGCCATCCTTCAACTACACATCTATTTTCCCTACACTTCCACCTGCCACCAAGCCCATACCCCCTTCCCCTAAATTCCCGAACAGGTACAAAGGGTGAGGCAGGCCTTACTCCCCTATCAATACTGCAGATGTTGGGTGGTTATTGACTGACAGACTCAGTTGTGTAAACTGATTAATATGGCATGTTCACCGAAAATATGCCAAATTTTGCAATGGTATTAATGTGAAAAGTTGTTAACAGATCATGTTAACCGATGGTCTAATTGTACATGTTAAAGTTTCTAAATGGCACTGCAGTGTTGACTATCAAACAAAACAAACAGCTTTATTTCTATAAAGTGAAGCAGAGTATACAATTGACATTTGAGTTAGTGACATGTATTAACTACTTTATAGAAAGCCTCTTTTTATGCAGAGTATTTTTTTTGCAGCCTTAAAATTAACTTATAATTAATATATAATGAGACAAATATAGTACTGTAGTTTATTAGAATGCTGTTATTTTCCATATTTGATATTTAAATACTGCAACAATTCGATATATGAATTATGATAGTTTGAGATTAATAGATGCTAGTGTGCTATGAATCATCAGGGTTGTTAATGATACATTAGGCTTAAATATAAATTGTCCAGGTAGGGTTTAAGTCAGATTTAGGAAGTGCTTTTTGACAATATTTTTGAAGCTGGTGGCTGAAGGGGAAATTTTTGCATTGTCTGTAAGGTAGTTCCAAATTTTAGGGTCATCTGTTTGTACAGAGTTCCTGAAAAGATTGAGTTGAACATGAAGTATATAAGGAGACTTTTTTCTTGTTTTGTATCCATGTGTTCTGTTGTAGCTCTCCAGGAAGAATCTGAGTACTGGTTTGAGGTCTGCTTTGAGTGTCCTGTATATATAGATTGTACATTGGTAAGTGTGGATGTATTGTATGTTCAGTAAGTTAACCCTTTCAGGGTTGTAACTCATGCTCTCAAACTTGCTCTCAGGGTCACAGTATTTAAAAAAAGAAAATTATTTTTTTATATGAAATGATAGAAAATCTTTTTCCAAAGGTAATGAAACTGAAAGTATGAAATTTGATGGAAAACTTACGGAATTACACTCTCGCAAAGTTAGCGGTCTCAGCGATATTTACACCTTGGCGATTTTGCCCTATTTTTGCCAATTCCATTGTTCCAGTCGACCAAACTCATAGCTATTTCACTGGTATTCCTTCTATTCTATCGATTGAGCCCAAGAAACTGCACATTTACCCAATAAAATGACCAGAAATCAGTAATTTGGCCAATTTCACACAAAAGTTCAAAACTGGCCAATTTAAAAATAGGGTCCAGATATAAACAATGTAGACATTCCAGGCACTAGAAAATATTTCCATTTTGAATTTTTATTCACACAAAACAGATTTACTGTTATGCAGACTACAGCATTATTGTAATAATTGTATAAATAATGTCAATGCACTTCTAAATGTGAACATTTTCACCTACCTTGGTCACATACTATTGTCTAGAAATACTATTTCAAAGTCATCAGTGGAATATTAAAAGACAGTCTACCCTGAAACTTTCGAACATTTCTTCATTTCCAGAATGCTATTCAAGTGCTGTTACCAAACGAATTTATTCCCATAAGGAATGATGTAAATTAGATTAGTCCATTTCAGACCCCCAAAAATACACTTATAAAAGCACTTACAATAATAAACTTACATAAAAGGGCGAGTTTGGAGTGTTCGAATAGCGAGGGTCCACTGTATTTATAGGTCCCAGCAATGTTTTAGACACACTGGAGTATATGAAACTCCTTGAAGCACAGTATAAAACTAGTGTCACTTCATTGCTGACAGTGCAGCACTCTAATGTCGATGATTGTGCAATATGCCAGTGAACCTTGGCTTTATTTGGTTTCACTGTTACACATAAATGTGTCTATCTGTCTGTCTGTCTATCTGTCTAGCTGTCTCTGTTTATCTCCATCTCTGCTTATCTGTCTTTCTGTCTGTCTTTGTCTTCCTATCTCTCTGTCTGCTTCTCTATCTTTGTGTCCTTAGAGAGAGAGACGCTCATGAACCAACAGGTTTTACACACGATGCAGAGTCATCATGTCTGATTCCTGATCAAGTGAAAATGCGTATTACTTGCCAGTCATGCTTATCCCTTATATCTACAAACACAGTACAGTAGGGCCCCACTTATATGGCAGGTTAGGTTCCAGGCTAGTGCCTTAAAGCAAACATCGCCGAAAAGCAGAACACCATTTTTTTCCACTTCTAAATGCATATAAATGCCAGACAACAAGCTTACACTAAGTTATATTAAGTTAGCAATAGCACTAGGCATTAAAAAACACAATAAAAAGTAAGATACACACAGAGTACACTTATTACTTACCTTAAAGTATTAACATTGATGTGTGAGAGGTGAGTGGCAGGGTATTGTCTAAAACAAGTAAAACATTAAAAGGAATTTTCTTTTCCTTGCAGTAAGCCTCAACTGTAGGCTTAAAATAGTCTGTAAACCAATTTATGAAAAGATCAGTAGTCATCCAAGCTTTCGAATTGGATTTATAATAAACAGGGAGGCTACCTTTTGCATAGTTCTTTAGGGTCCTAGGATTCTCTGAGTGATAAATTATCATAGGTTTAAACTTGCATTCCCCAGCAGCATTAGCTCCTAGCAAGAGTGTTATTTGACACTCTTGGGTTATCCTGGGTTCTCTACACATATGCTGCTATATGTAACTGTATTTGATGGCTATCTCAGCGATCAACATATACCTTGTTAGTAAGTTTATTCAGGTATACACAAATACAGTTACATAGATTATCATACATAGCAGAATATGCATAGAGAACTTAGGATAACCCAAAAAAGTTAGTTCACTGAGTTTAATCATTTCTAACTTGGCACTTAAAATAAGAGGCTTACGACTCCTCTTTTTATCACAACTAAGCTTAGACACCATAGTCAATGAGAGCCAACTAGTTAACGAAAGAGTAAACAAGAAAGAGAATGAGATACGGAGTTCAGAAAAGGTAAAAAGACAAACTGAGCAGGTTGTGGGCAATCACTCGGTCAGGCGAAATTTATGCGATTAATACGTGTCCACTTTTAGTTCATTCACATACGTTTGTAAGAGTTTGTGAAACTTTTACCTCAAAATAATTTTTTTTATTATAATAATAATTACCTCACAATACAAATACAGTGGACCCCCGAGTTTCGTAAAAACTTCACTCCTGAAGTCTGCTCGAGCGCCATTACCGAACGAATTTACTCCCTTAAGGAAAAATGTCACGTAGGTTAGTCTATTTCAGACCCCCAAAAATACACTTCCACAAGCACTGACAATATTATACTTACATAATTGTACGATTTCCGGGGTTTACGAAACTCGGGGGTCCACTGTACAGTGGTCCCTCGGTTTTCGTGCATCTCCAAACTCGAACATTTATGTAAGTGTATTTTCATAAGTGCTGTTGCAAGTGTATTTTTGGGGGTCTGAAATAGACTAACCTACGTGACATTATTTCTTAAGGAAGTAAATTCATTCAGTAATGGCATTTGAGAAGCATTCTGGAACAAATTTTCGGCAAAAACCGAGGGACCACTGTACAGTGGACCCTCGGTTTTCGTTCACTTCCAAACTCTAACAATTATGTAAGTATATTTTTGTAAGAGCTTTTGTAAGTGTATTTTTGGGGGTCTGAAACGACTAATCTAATTTACATTTGTCCTTATGAGAACAAATTAGTTCGGTAACGGCACTCAAACAGCATTCTGGAAAGAATTTTCAACGAAAACCGAGGGTCCACTGTACTCTTACATTGTGTAAAAGTTGTACAAGTTAGTACAGAATAAACAAACAGCAACACTCGCATTCTCATGCAACACACTATTTTTAGAGTTAATGATAGTACAGTGGTACCTCTACTTACGAGCAGCTCCCAACTCGAACAATTATGTAAGTGTATTTTTGTAGGTGCTTTTGTAAGTGTATTTTTGGGGGTCTGAAATGGATTAATCTAATTTTCATTATTTCTTAAGGGAAAAAATTCTTTCGGTATCGGCACTTGAATAGCCGTCTGGAACAAATTAAGCTCGAAACTCGAGGTACCACTGTATTATTATTATTATCATAATAAAAAAGAAGCGCTAAACCCACAAGAGTCGTGAATAGATATATATAGAGTGAAGGCATATGAAAGGAATATTTTTCTACAGTTATCCCTCAGTGTTTGACTAGAGAAAACGTAATTCTTCCGACACTCCTACTAAGTCGCTTGGTAAACAAATCTCATATTTGCCAATTTTTATTCTGTGGGTGTATGTATCATGTTTATATGCTATGTAATGTGTTTTTTAAATAATTTTGAAGAAAATATCATAGATGAATTAATGAAAATGTCCATATTAACGTAAAATAAGACATTTAATCTGCCCAAGAGTGATTATTATTAGTACAGTGGACCCCCGAGTAACGAACACCCCGAAAATCGTACAATTATGTAAGTATAATATTGTAAGTGCTTGTGGAAGTGTATTTTTGGGGGTCTGAAATAGACTAACCTACGTGACATTATTCCTTAAGGGAGTAAATTCGTTCGGTAATGGCACTTGAGCAGGCTTCTGGAATGAAGTTTTTACGTTACTCGGGGGTCCACTGTACAGTGGACCCTCGGTTTTTGTTGAAAATTCTTTCCAGAATGCTGTTTGAGTGCCGTTACCGAACGAATTTCTACCCATAAGGACAAATGTAAATTAGAGTAGTCATTTCAAACCCCCAAAAATACACTTACAAAAACACTTATGAAAATACACTTACATAATTGTTCGAGTTTGGAGGTGAACGAAAACCGAGGGTCCACTGTATTATGTAATGTTTTCCCTCCGCCCGGCAACACAACAGCATATAAACAGCATGTTTATATACTTTGTAACGTGTTTCTTATAAAATTTTGAAGAAAATGTCATAGATAGATTAATGAAAATATCTATACAGTGGACCCCCGAGTTTCGGTCATAATTCATTCCAGAAGGCTGCTCGAGTGTCATTACTGAATGAATTTACTCCCTTAAGGAATAATGTCAAGTAGGTTAGTCCATTTCAGACCCCCAAAAATACACTTACAAAAGCACTTACAATATTACACTTACATAATTGTTCGATTTCCGAGGTGACTGAAACTCAGGGGTCCACTGTATTAATGTAAAATAGGACATTTAATGTGCCCAAGAGTGATTATTATTAGTATTACGTAATGTTTTCCCTCCGCCTGGCAACATCATAGCATATAAACAGCATGTTTATAAACAGCATATAAACAGCATGTTTATATGCTTTGTAACGTGTTTCTTATATAATTTTGAAGAAAATATCATAGATGGATTACTGAAAATGTTTATACAGTGGACCCCCGACTAACGAGCACCCCGGAAATCATACAATTATGTAAGTATAATATTGTAAGTACGTTTGTAAGTGTATTTTTGGGGGTCTGAAATGGACTAACCTATTTGACATTATTTCTTAAGGGAGTAAATTTGTTCGGTAATGGCACTTGAGCAGGCTTCTGGAATGAATTTTGCTCGTTAGTCAGGGGTCCACTGTATTAACGTAAAATAAGACATTTAATGTGCCCAAGAGTGATTATTACATAAAAGAGAGATGTGCTCATGGAAAATGTAAACAAACCGGGTGGCGCACGCCGTATCTGAAGGACCGCTTGCCATATACAAAAGTTTTGGTCATAATTTGAACTTGCCATATGAATGGAACGCCGAAAAGCAAAACGCCAAAAAGCGGGGCCCTACTGTATAGCACCATGTCTGGATTTTTGGGGTTATCCTAGGTAATTTACATTATGTATAATAACTGTACATATGTGTACCTGTGAGATAGAGACAGAGACAGAGATAGATATAGACAGATGGAGATAGAGACAGCCAAGTCAATCAGCCAGCCAGCCACCCAGCCAGCCTACTGGCCTGCCGAACGTGTATTACACATGTTCCAGAATCATTTCTCTTTACTTAGGGCATAGGTTATAGAACATTCTACCAGGATGACACTACCAGTGGTATCAAAATTGAAAGGATGTTGCATAAATGTTGGACATGGTTTATTATCGAGGCTTTTGATATTTCCTCAACCACTTGTGGCCATATCCATCTCAGAGCCACTAAACTCAGGGCCAACATCACTTTCCTTTTAAAAGGGGTGTTAATGCGACATGGCATTAGTGAATCCCTGGTGTTTGCCACTTTGCTCTAGCTGGCGCTCAGTTGAACTGGCACTTCCACAAGGTACTAAGTGGTCCCAGATTTTTTTAATACTGTGCACACCGAGTGTTAAGACCCATTCTATACTGACCAGGCATCTCAGCCCAATTGTTCCAAATTTGGAGGCAGGAAAAATAAAACATTGATCTACATTTGGAGTGCTAGAAGTGAAAACGTAGATTTACGTTTGGACAGTTTAAGGGTTAAAAGAGGTGGAGTATAAAAAATATATACGTGTACAATTTGAAGACACTGATGTATTATATTTACCTGTGTGTTATGTGATGACTTACATCACAGAAGTCTTAATGTACATTACGTTGTGAAAGGCTTACTTCTTTCTGGGCTCTTAAGAAAGCAACTATGACTAGTGAGAGAATAAAAGCTAACTAGAGTTAAGCATTGGCACAGATGTGGATTAAATACTTTCTGATCCTGACGGTTTCCAACAGGTGTTGCTGGAGAGTGGCGTCGAGGTGCCAGGTAGGAGAGGACTGATGGCAAGTAGCAACACTATGGCAAGGAACAAGGGTTACCTATGCCATCACTGCTTTTACACGACTGGCAGGAGATATGACCTCAAAAGACATATGCGTACTCACACAGGAGAGAAACCTTGGTCATGTCCACATTGCAATCATCAGTTTGCTTTGAAGCACAATTTAAAAAGTCATCTTCGTACCCATAAATTATAGAATATATTGTATCCTTAATTTAAAAAATATCCAGGCTCAGGAATATATCATGGAAATGGTGGCAATTAGATATTTATGTGTGACCTTTGAGTTTCATTTTCCTTAAAAATTTTGTTTTAAATTAAATTTTTGTATTGTATAAATATAGTATACAAAATATTAAAATGTCTGGAGTTAACTTGAAATGTTTTTTAAAATAAAAGCTGATATTACTGTATATACTACTACATTGTGGCAGTACTAATGTGCACATACAACAACAGGAGCAAAGCTTTGCTCATGGGGTCCTGTCTTTAATTTTAAAACTAAAAGGAATTGTACAATTAATTAATAATGGAGATGGGACACTACATATGTAGCTCTGCTTCAATACCTCCAAATACAGGTACGTATATAAGCATGTACCTGTACATGGTGTAAAGATTGTGAAATCTTTTACAAATTTAAATATTTAATTTTATACAGTACTGCATGATAAAAACCTCAATTTAATGGACCCCAAAGAAATGTATTTCAGATTTCACAGACAAAATTTGTGGTAGGACAATATCCAGAAACAAAGGACACAGAACATTAAATCAAATTGTCCATTAATGTTATGGTCTATCGAGTAAATTGATTTTGGATTTAATATACAAAATCCATTAAATCCAGAATTGTATGTTTGCTGGGTAAATTCATTTTGGATTTAACAGTCCATTAAATTCAGGATTGTCCATTATTATTACGATCATGGAAAAATAACTTGTTATTCAGATTTAACAGAGAGTAAGTAGGCTTTAACAGTTGCTCACCCTCCTTTCTATTAGTTCATTAAATCAAAGTTTTACTGCATTTTCATTTACATTAAGACAATGTTATTACTAAATAGTTATTACATATTTCGAGAGTATATAATTAATGCTATATAGCTTCATGGATCATTTGTTTGCAAAGGTCATCTAAACTAAACAAGAACAAATGTTTTTAGAATTTGCCTGTGTGCTTTTGTACAATGACTATAATAGTAAACAAATACTGTACTGGTAAAAGATATGAATTTTGCTTCTGGACAAAATATAGTTGCAAATACTCTTGACTGGTAATATACTTCTTGCTATCAAAGCTAACCAAATATGAACATTTTCTTGAATATTATTTTTTTTGCATTATGATTAAGAAAATGTAATATAACATTTGTTAAACTTTTGCTTGTGAAGATAATGAAAGATATTTTGGTATATGTCATTTTGCCTGTATTGGAAGGAGAATTATTTTAATACAAGTGATGGATGAGTGTTAATGGTAGACTAATAATATTTAAAATATAAACTCTTAGTTAAAATTTTACTGAATATTAGTGCACAAGTGTTCCTTTTTTCATGTGGTAGATGTATTCCCTGCTCATGGTGCATAAAGTAAACCTAATACGTATAACATGTAAAACATAGGGACTTATTCTAAGACTGTAAATTCCACATTTCTTGATTAATGCTTACCCCCAAAAATATGAGCTTATCACAAGTACCAAACAATTAAATACAGAAAACAATGAATTTTAACCAAAAGCCACTAAGAAAACAAATAAAATACAAAATTTAATGATAATCCCTATAGAACTAAGTCAAAATTAGAGGGAGAAGAGAAATTTCCACATTTCTTGATTTTTGCTCTCTTTCCTGCGTATCTCTGCCTCAGGTCCTGACTCTGTGTCGGTGCAACCCAGTATAGTTCCCCATTTTCTTTTGAATGACACAAGATACTTAAACTGAAAATCGACCATAAAATATTTTTAAAAATATGCTCATAGGAATTCTCTCACTCAAATTAATTTTTTCTCTTTTTTTTTTTTTTATGAATGTCAATATAAATCAATTAGCTACATTTAATAAGAGATAGTTAAAACATCAAGTGGTGTTGGACTTCAGTGAATGCTTGAGTGAATCTTTACCACATATAGCAAATTAATAGTAGAAATGGGGTCACTGCATATAAGCAAATTCAAATAAAGAGAAAATGCATAAGACAAGGAGAAACCTGAACTCTTGCTGATGGTGACAGTATACAGTGGAACCTCCATTTTCGTGTATTCTTCCATTGGCTCTGATGAACCACTAAATATCCTATGTATGGTACCCCAAATCACAGTGGAAGCAGCAGTACAACAGGCAGAGAATACAAGTACCTTGGCCCTAAGACAGGAAACTCGTAACTTGTAAACAGGGCAATTTAACCCTTTGACTGTCGCGACCCCAAATTCTAAAGTGTCTCTGTGTCGCAAAATATTAAAAAAAAAAAAAAAATTTTGAAATGGTAGAGAATCTTATCCCGATGGTAATGACACCAAAAGTACAAAATTTCATGGAAAACTTACGGAATTACGCTCTCGTGAAGTTAGCAATCTTGGCGATATTTACTCATCGGCAATTTCGCCCACTTTGAGCCCTATTTTCAGCCAATTCCATTGCTCCAGTTGACCAAACATAGCTATTTCTTTAGAACTCCATTTGTTCTATCGATTGAGTACAAGAAATCGCCCATTTACCAATTTCAACTACCCAATAAAGTGGTCAGAAATTGGCAATTTGGCCAATTTAACGCAAATTAAAAAAGCTGCCAATTTCAAAATAGGATCCAGAATGAACAATGCAGACATTCCTTGCACTAAAATAACATTTTCTCTGTTCATCAGTCACATCTCCAGGCCCTCTTATATTACTCTTGCTTTCTATTTTCAATTTCTATTCACACAAAAAATAGAAGATTTACTGTTATGCAGACTACTGCATTATTGTAATAATTGTATAAATAATGTCAATCCATTTGTGACTGCATATTAGAGTGGCTAGTTGTACACTTATTGAACAATGACGTCATTTGTTTACTTGAGCATCGGTAAAAATCAAACATTTCCGCTACTTTGAGCTCAATTTCAAGGTACTTTTCATTGTGAAACCAATCAAAATCATCTTTATTTTTGTAATATGTCTTCCATTCTATCAAATGAGATCAAGAAAACGAGAATACAACCATAAATACTTTACGAAAATACAATTCAAAGTTGGCATTTTAATCCAAAAACACGGTCGGAGTTTTTTTCTCATTATGCACTGCGTGCTGCAGGATTTTTTTTATACTGTACACACTGACCACACAGACCCATTCTCTCACATGTGGGCCTACCAGCTTTCTCCCACTTGATTTGAAGCTGCTTGAATTTTGGCATATTAATACGTCAAAAACACTGGCTCATAAGAGTTATATATTTGACAGGAACAGTCAAAGTGTTAAAACCCAAACTGTTCCTGTGTCTTCTGCCTAGATACATTTGCAAAGAATTTATTGTAGTCCCCAGAGTGCCAGAGTGAAGCTTTACATTCATAACTAGGAATTGGCCAAGATTAACACCCTGCTTGGAAGAGCTTGATCACTCCAAGCATAACAACTTACAATCTTTGAACCCTAGAGGGTCTCCCCACTGGCAGTTATTTCAGTCATACACTGTACTATATATATAAATGTGCTATGCTCTGTGTTATTTTGAACAGATAGTTAAGCCATTACATAACCTGTGTAACAAGCACAATGAATGGCTCTCACTATCCTCTAGTCTTGAAGATAAGGAATGTCTGCCACAGATTCTGGTAATAGGAGACCATCTGGTGAATGAGAAAATGTGTCACTATGAAATTTAAATTGGGGGAGGTGTTCATAACTAAGGTGATCAGTTTTACTGGCTCTAGCACACTGTGCAGCGCTGTATATACTTTATTGTGACATGGTACAATGATACATGGTAGACAAGATATATTTCTTAATGAGATGTACATGCCAAAAGCCCCTAATATGCTGTGCATTGCGGGCATTCTTAAGACTACTTTATTCTAGACTACATGGTAAAAAGTTATGGTTGACAATTTATAAAATAAGTATAATTGCATATCTAAGTTATAAAGTTTGAATATAAGTTGAACATATCAATTAATTGCAGCAATGCAACTAATTGAGTGAGATAACAATTTAAAACAATTAGTTGCATTGCAGTTACAGTTTACGTGGTCATTATAATGTAAATGTTAGGTAATAGTTAGCTTAGTATGTATTATTCATAACAGGTTTTTACATTTAAGTGATTAGTCAGGTTTTTACATTAACCCTTTGACTGTCGGAGGCCCCATTCTGAAACTGTCATTCTATGTCGGAAAATTTTGGAAAAAAAAATAAATTATTTTTTCTTATGAAATGATAGAGGATCTTTTCCCGATTGTAATGACACCAAAAGTATGAAATTTGATTAAAAACTTACGAAATTACGCTCTCGCAAAGTTAGCGATGTCAGTGATATATACGCATCGGCGATTTCGCCGACTTTGAGCCCTATTTTAGGCCAATTCCATTGGGACAGTCAACCAAACTCATAGCTATTTCCTTAGAACTCCATTTGTTCTATCGATTGAGTACAAGAAATTACCAATTTACCGATTTCAACTACCCAATAAAGTGGTCAGAAAATGGCAATTTCGCCAATTTCATGCAAAATAAAAAAGATGTCAATTTCAAAATAGGGTCCAGAATAAACAATGCAGACATCCCTAGCACTAAAATAAGATGTTATCTGTTCATTAGTCATGTCTTTAGGCCCCTCTTACATTACTCTTGCTTTCTATTTTGATTTTTATTCATACAAAAATAGAAGATTTATTGTTATGCAGACTATTGCATTATTGTAAAAACTGTATAAATAATATCTGTGCACTTGTGAAAGAATATTAGACTCACCAGTTGATGTGTATTGGACGCATGGTGTGATTTGTTTACTTTTGAACATTGGCAAAAATCGAACATTTCCGCTACTTTGAGCTCAATTTCAAGATCGTTTACATCATGAAACTAATCAAAATCATCTCTATTCCTGTAATATGTTTCCCATTCTATCACATGAGACCATGAAAAAGAGAATACAACCATAAATACTATACGAAAATACACCTCAAAGACGGCGTTTTAATTAAAAAAAACGGTCGGAGTTTTTTTTTTCTCATTATGTACTGCTTGCTGCAGGATTTTTTTTATACTGCGCACACTGACCACACAGACCCATTCTCTCACATGTAGGCCTAACAGCTTTCTCCTGCTTGATTTGAGGCCGCTAGAATTTAGGCGTATAAATACGTCCGAAACATTGGCTCGTAAGACGTAAATATACGTCCGAAACAGTCAAAGGGTTAAGTGATTATTCTACTTTGTTGAGAATGTTTGATATTGAGCATTTAGCTTTGGGTGAGAAGGTGATTTTTTAGCATCGTTTTGAATTGGGGTACAGGCAGGGTTTCTTTGGCAATGACAGGTAATGAATTCCAAATTTTCATGCCTTTTATATGCATTGAGTTTTTACATAGTGTTAGATGGACACGGGGAACATCGAGGAGTGATCTGTGTCTAGTGTTATGGTCATGTGTCCTGTTAAAATTGGTAAGAAGTTTGAGTGGTGGGTTAATATTTGCATAGAGTGTTCTATGTATGTAATAGGCACAGTAAAAAGTATGGATGTCTTGTATGGTGAGTAAGTTTAGGTTTTTGAATATTGGTGGAGTATGTTGTCTGGAGTGTGAATTTGTTATCATTCTAACTGCTGCCTTTTGTTGTGTTATTAGTGGTCTGATTCGCAGATTCCATAGGTGAGGTATGGGTAAATGAGTGAGTGATATAGGGTAAGGAGAGCTGGTTGTGGAACATAGTACCGTATCTTGGATAGTATTCCCACGGTCTTTGAGACTTTCTTGGAAATTTGTTGTATATGTGTCTGAAATTTGAGGCCACTGTCAAGATGGATTCATAAGAATTTTCCCTCTGTGAGTTTTGCGATAGGGGACCCGTTTATCATGACCCTGGTGGGTTTAGCGCATAGTTTTGATTATAATAATAATCTAGCATATTGTTGGGTGGCTGAGGTCTGGCTGAAACCAATTTAGGAAAATGGGAATCAAGAAGAGACAAACCATGGGGGACAGAGACATATGTACTCTGCTAAAAGTGGGAATGAAGTCCAGACTGGTGGGTTAGAAAAATGACCTGGAGGAAGAGGTGAGGGAAGGGGAGGGTCTGTTCCTTAACAATTCATTGAAGCCCAAATGCACAGATGAAACTGTGAAAAACTAATATGTACTGTAACACTATTCCTTTCAACATTGAAAAACATCTCATCCACCATACAATATTAATTTGTCTTGTATTCCTCCAGTGTTTCCAATGTTGGGTCACCAACATTTGAGTTGTGCTCCCTCATCAGTGGCCTGACAAAGAGCCCAGCACTTCCCACCCTTTTTTAGCCTAAATACCATGGATATTTCTCCATTTGTCAGATTTTGCTTTGGGAAGAATGGTAATGAAATTGCATTAGTTTGTGATTGCTACTGTTACTCACACAAGAAAATGAACCATTAAATAACAGAAATAGCCTCAATTGTACTCAAGACTTGCAGTGTGTAGGTGTTGCCAGTGCAATTGCACTATTGATCATTATTTTATCATTGTCAGTTTAGAGCTTTATTTGATTATAGGGCAAACAAGATTTCTTTGCATGTATAAGTGTTGGTTCTGAATGCCACCACTTATATGATCATTGTATAGAAAAGTGTGGATATTACCAGACAAATTCTCACCTAAACCAGCTCCTGTCCTTAATATTGCTGACATGGAATGAGCCAGTTCAGTTGTTGTGGTAAATGTCATAAGCCATCACTTTGGCCTTGTCTCCCAAGCACTGCATTTGTCTCATGATTTTCTTTAATTTAAGTCCTTTTGAGATGTTACCTTTTATGCAGATGATCCTATAATTCTGTTTCTCCTTCTTGAACTTACATCATTATTAGTGCATCAACCAACAGCAGCTGAGCATCATGATACAGTGGAACCTCGGTTTTTGTACACCCCAGTTTTCGTAGGATTCAATGACTTTTTCCGTCAAAATTTTGTCCCAGTTTTCATACATCACCTCGGTTTTCGTAGAGTTGACAGTGGTCCGTACCGAACGCGTCCGCCTGCCCGCCCGCATCACTCACCCACTCAAGCGCCGAGTGACTTAGTCTGCCTTTGTTTATCGTTTACTGAGCATCACCCTGTGTGTTCAGCTGAAACATTTCGTAATAATCCATTGTTTTTTGTGCTTGTTTATTGAGTGCAACTGCTAAATATGCCTCCATGGGGCCAAAGAAAGTTCCGAGTGCCAGCCCTTTGATAAAGAAGGCGAGAAACACAATAGAATTAAAAAAAGAAGTCATAGCTAAGTACGAAAGTGGCGTATGGGTGGCCAATCTCGCCAGGATGTATGGGAAATTCACATCAACGATCAGTTTCATCCTGGCGTAGAAAAAAGAAATCAAGGAAGCTGATGTTGCTAAAGGGGTAAATGTGCTAACGAAACAGAGATCACAAACAATCGAAGATGTTGAGATGTTATTGTTGGTGTGGATCAACGAAAAACACTTAGCGGGAGATAGTGTTTCGGAGGCGATAATTTGCGAAAAGGCAAGGCAGTTGCATGCGGATCTCGTAAAGAAAATGCCTTGATCGAGTGATGCTGTTAGTGAATTTAAGGCCAGCAGAGGCTGGTTCGACAAATTCAAGAAGCGATCTGACATACACAGTGTGTTAAGGCATGGCGAGGCTGCAAGTTCAGAGAAACGTGCAGCCGAAGAATTTGTTGATGAATTCAAGGAGTACGTAGAGGTTGAAGGATTCCTCCCCCAACAATTCTTCAGTTGTGATGAAACAGGCCTCTTTTGGAAGAAAATGCCAAAGAGGACCTGCATCACGCAGGAGGAAAAAGCACTGCCAGGACACAAGCCTATGAAGGATAGGCTAACAATTTTGTTCTGTGGTAACGCTAGTGAGGATTTCAAAGTGAAGCCTTTACTGGTGTATCACTCTGAAAATCCCAGTGTGTTCAAGAAAAACAGTATCGTCAAGAGTAAATTGTGTGTGATGTGGAAGGCTAACAATAAGGCATGGGTCACAAAGCAAATTTTCCTTGATAGGTTCAATGAAGTGTTTGGCCTGAGTGTGAAGAAATACCTCCTGGATAATCAATTGCCACTCAAGTGTCTCCTGGTAATGGACAATGCTCCTGCTCATCCTCCAGACATGGATGACCAATTGTTGGAGGAGTTTAGTTTCATCACAGTGAAGTTCTTGCCCCCTAATACCACTCCTCTCATCCAGCCCATGGATCAGCAGATCATTTCAAACTTCAAAAAACTCTACACCAAAGCAATGTTTCAAAGGTGCTTTGACGTGACACCGGACACTGAATTGACCCTAAGAGAGCTCTGGAGGAATCACTTCAATATCCTCAATTGCATAAGCCTTATAGATAAGGCTTGGGAGGAAGTGACTTCCAGGACGATGAACTCTGCTTGGAGAAAATTGTGGCCAGAATGTGTCCTCGAGAAGGATTTTGAAGGGTTTGGGGCTGACCCTGACAACCCTACGTCTGTTGTGGAATCTATTGTGGCATTGGAGAATTCCATGGGGCTGGATGTGAGTGGCCAGGATGTGGAAGAGTTGGTGGACGACCACAGTGAAGAGCTAACCACTGAAGAGCTGCAAGACCTTCATCTGGAATAGCAACAGACCACAGCTGAGGAAATTGCTTCAGAGGAGGAGGAGGAAGAGAGAGGGAAGAAGGTGCCTTCTTCAGTGATTAAGGACATTTGTGCAAAGTGGAATGAGGTGCAAACGTTTGTGGAGGAACATCACCCTAACAAAGCTGTTGCAGGCCATGTCTGCAACATGTTCATTGACAATGCCTTGTCCTATTTTAGGCAAATCTTAAAGAGACGCCAAAAACAGAGCTCCCTGGAAAAAAAATTTGTGCGACAGGGGTCCAGTGACTCTCAAGCTGGTCCTAGTGCCAGTAAAAAACAAAGAAGGGAAGTAACCCCCGATAAGGACTTTGTACCTGAAGTTCTTATGGCAGGGGATTCCCCTTCCAAACAATAGTAACTTCTCCCTCTCTCCTCTTCCCCGCCTTCCATACACCAACAAGAGTCTTTAATAAAGGTAAGTGTGATGTTCAATGTTCATTTATCTATTTTATTAGTGCTTTATATTTATTTGTCATTGTTTTCTGTATGTAAATCTATATTTAATCTCTAAAAAATGTATATTTGTTAATACATACTTTTGGGTGTCTGGAACGGATTAACTGGATTTACATTATTACTTATGGGAAATATTATTTCGGTTTTCGTCATTTTCGGGTTTCAGTCAGACTCTCTGGAACGAATTAATCACAAAAACTGAGGTTCCATTGTACACTTTAGATCCACAGCCCTTACTAGCTCTATTTGTATATTATTTAAACATATGAGTAAATTGGGGTTGTTAAACCATACCATACTCTGTCACAATGACCTTGCTGAATATCAGTTTGTTGTAACAGTATTTTTTATCTACAAAAAAAAAATGTATGAGACCACCTGATGATATATCTCGTCCCAAGCCACTGGGGCCTATGACATTTTTTCTCAAGGCTTTATGGTAGATAGATAGATACTTACTTTTGTGTTTCAATTAACAATAAACTTTCCCCCAACTTCATTCAAGCTGAAGGTGTTCTACAAGGGTATGTACTTAACACAGCTTTGTTTTTAATAGTTATCAATGACATTGCTTCAAGGAATTTAGTCTTCCCTGTATGTTGATGATTTTACTGTTGCATGTGTTGGCACAGTCAAACTGTTGACTGCCTCATTACAGTTGACTGCAATACCAGCTTGGGCTTTAATTAAGTTCTTTGTATCCTGTTTCACACTTCCTGTATGGTTCTCCTATCCTGGCTTGCCAAACTATTAAAATTCCATGGTCTTTTAATTGATTGCTGAATGTCATGGAAATCTCGCATAACATTCCTAAGAACTGCATGTCTTAGTACATGGAATATACAAAAAAATACTGTCACAGTTTTTCAGTTGAATTATTTTGCTTCTTCCCTCAGCCACAGTTTTACTTAAAGACTACATATTATGGCAACCAGGTATATTTCTCAGCCTCTTCAACTGCCCTTTCCGGATTTAATATCATTCATCTTTAGGGACTGCACTTGTCTCTGGAGGCTTTGTTTATCTCGTATGCAAAATCTAACATCCCTTCATTACAGGATCACAGAGACAACCATTATATCTAGTATAATGTTTACTTCATAGCCTACAGCATTATCACTGACTTTTGTAAAGCTAACATCTTCAATCATTGTTTCTCTTTATTGTTAAGTAAAAGGACACAAATGCAACTAATGTGACATTTTATTGTGGCAACGTTTCGCTCTCCAGGAGCTTTGTGCATCATGCCCTTCAATTTACTTTTCTGTTTCATTCACCACTTCCTATTTCTCCTTCCCACTTTTGAAAGTTGCAGACATCCAAGTCTTCCCTTTCTTCCTTCAGTTCCCAAAGCTTGGTGTATTTGCTTAACCCCTAAGCTGTCCATTATATCCTAGTACATCATAGAGATCAGTGTCCATGATGCACTTGTATTCATAATTCACAGTGCTCTCAAATTTGTTATGAGCACCAAAATTTGGCATAGACATGAGAGAATGAGTGTGTGCAGTATAAAGAAAGTCTTGCCCCTTTTAATGTATAATGGGAACAGCTTACCTCTGACCCTGCATTTGAGTTAAACTAGCAAATTTAGGGCATTTTTTTTTTAGTGTGGTTTTTGGGGTTGTATTGGTCATTTCTTCGTGCAAATAGACTGGAAGGCATATTAGTGAAATGGAAAAGGTTTTTGTCAGTTTTAGACTGGAGGGGCCTGAAATAAATCTAAAAGTGGCAGAAATAGTCGATTTGGGTCAATTTTCCTGAGGATGAATTGGGGGGTCCCCCTCCCTCCTCAGTCTCTTTTATAGGGTTTTACTAGACATGCTTCAATTATTAGGATAGCTTCAACCATGACCATGCATTCTTGTTATAGTTCGTTAGCCAAGAAAAAGAGGATAATGAACAGAGAGAAAATCATTTTAGTAGCTGGAATGCCTACAGTGTTTGTTTTGGACTTTGTTTATACATTGCAGTTTGTTGAAAATTGTGTGAAATTGGCCAAATTACCAAATTCTGGGTGCTTATTAGGATAGTTCTCATAGTCAAATGGACAGTCTCTTGTGATCAGTGGTTAGTAAAGAAGGAATATTAGTGTACAGCTAAAAATTGGGTCAGTTTGAGCACTGGAATTGGCATAAAATAGGGCTTAAAGTTGTCAAATGAATTTTGCATAAAGTGCTCCCAACCTTGAGATTTGTGCCTGCATAATTCTGTATGCATTGTATCAAATTTTGCATTTTTGTTGCTATTACCTTTATAAAAAGATTCTTTACACTTTAGAAGATAAAATTACAGTATTTCTTTTTCAAAATTGTAGACACATAAGGAACTTTTATGTGTGAAGGATGTTGACAGCTTAAGGATTAAGCATTTTCAACTGCACTCATACAGTTAATGTGCACCCTAATGGTATTAAATCCTATGATTAATGGGATGTGCAGCTATTTTTCATAATCATGTTACCCAGAATTACTTACTGGGGACAGCCAGTATTTTCAATTTCAAACTACTAGAGTAATTACAAGTGATTTGGAGATCTCACTCCTCAACATCATTGTCTCTTACACTTGAGACATGCACGAAGAGATTTTCTTTTCCTGGAGAGTTTGGTGTTCAAGATACTAAACTTGAAAACTCCTCTGTGCATTCCACAGTTCAAGACTTTAATTTTCCTCAAGGTGTTGCGCTTTTCCAACTATTCTTCCAGCAATTTTATTATCAAATAGTAATTGTGCTTTTAGCCAACCTTTATTAATTGCTATTGGTAATGGGAAATGACACTATTGCAACTGCACATTAAATAAGACTTATATGTGGTTATCCCATGAAGAGATGTCTTGTGCCTCAGCAAGAATTGTTAAGGCTTATTGACAGCCATATATCTTACAACTGATCATCCTGTTTATTAAAGACCATGTAGAATTCATTTCCAATTTTTTCAATATCTCAATGTCCTCACAATGGTTGTATTCCTCTTGGAAAGTCCCATCTTAAATGTAGACTAAATATATCTTAACTGAGACTTATTATGCTAATTTTGACTTTACCATTTTAACACATATACCCATCCATCACTCTTCCTTGATGTCAGCATCCCTCCACTGTGTACTACTAAATGGCCCTTAGCACCATGTATTTGTTTTGAGTATATTATTAATTCATTATATTTTTCTTAATTACAGTACTACATTCTTGTTCTGTCTCATCTTACCCTCAACCTGCTGCTGCTCCCTCCTTCTAATGTGAGTTTTTTCTGCCATACACCACTGAACGACCCTTACTTGAAATGACATTTTTTTGTGAATAGCGGATTATTATTATTGTTGTTGTTGTTATTATTATTTTATTATATGCCAGTTCATAAAAGTAAACAGATCAGATCTATATTTGACTCAGCATAATTAACACATCCCTTTGACTGAGTCAGCCTTTCTGACACTGAGTAAAAGGACTTTTTTTTTAGGAAAGGATTAAAAGGAACCTTCAATATATACGTGTAATTAATTTTGTTTTAAAATGCATGTTATTGGTAGTTTCATTCTTACATATACAGTACATAGCAGTTTTTTGTTGTATATTAACTTTGCTTTGAATTTTATACATAATTTTATTTTATGTATATAAGAGCCTAATTTTTGTTTTTTGTTTTTTGTTGCTGTTGCATTAATTAGAATTATGGAAAAGCAGGTAAGTCTGTTTTCATATTTTGAAACATACAGTTACTTTCCTGTTATTACAAGATATTTTGAAGTCTCAATATTGTGACTTATGTTGCAGGTATTGCTCGACAACAGCAGTGAAGGAGATGATGGAGGTATCAACATGGCTGGCCACAAGAGTTTTTACTGCCCATACTGTTCCTACAGCACTTTAAGGCGATCTGACTTCAACAGGCATTTCAGAACTCATACAGGAGAGAAGCCATTTTCTTGTCCTCACTGTAACCAAAAGTTTACACAGAGTCACAATCTGAAACGTCATGTTCGGAAACACAACAATGAACAAGGTTTTCATTGGTCATCTAACAACACACAGTTATACAAAGAAAACCTCAACACACACCACTTCTCTGACACTGCTGAACATAATTACTTTTGTCAACATTGTTCATTCAGTTCTTCAAAAAAACATGACCTGGATCAACATAGTTGCATTCTCACAAAATAGATTAGTTATATTCTGTACTGTTTTATCATATTAATTATATTTTTACATTAATCATCAAGAAAAATGTTATGGAAAAACATTCTTTTAAAGAGTGATATTTTTTAATTGAAGTGTTAAATAAAATAAACTCTGTTTTTATAACCAAAAATTTTCAGGTTTTTGCTTAGATTACAATGATAACATAGTCTGGAAATATATTGTTAAAGATTATACTTGATTAACAGATGAGAAAATGTATACTAATGCTCATTTAGAGTATTATTCAGTAACCAGCAGCTTGCTTTCTGTTGTGTCACTGGTTAACCTTGAGGACCTGGATGTGTCAGGGAGTACAGGTGTATTTTATCTTTTTATGAATTAGCTTATTTTATGTAATGCATTGGATATGGTCAAACTTAGGGCACCAGGTCAGATGAAAAATTGTGCAGTATGTGTTAAAAACTTACTATGACATATTAGAGTCAAGGACAACTTAACCCTTTGACTATTTCGGTTGTATATATAAGTCTTACGAGCCACTGTTTAGACGTATATATACTCAAAAATTCTGGCGGCTTCAAATCAAGTGGGAGAAAGCTGGTAGGCCCACATGTGAGAGAATGGATCTGTGTGGTCAGTGTGCCCTGTATAAAAAAATCCTGCAGCACGCAGTGCATAATGAGAAAAAAAAACTGACCATGTTTTTGGATTAAAACGCCAATTTTGAGGTGTATTTTCGTATAGTATTTATGGTTGTATTCTCTTTTTCGGGGTCTCATTTGATAGAATGGAAAACATACTACAGAAATAGAGATGATTTTGATTAGTTTCATGATGAAAACGACCTTGAAATTGAGCTCAAAATAGTGGAAATGTTCGATTTTTGCCAATGTTCAGGAGTAAACAAATCACATCACGCCATTCGTCCAATACATGTCAACTGGTGAGTCTAATATTCTTTCACAAGTGCATTGATATTATTTATTCCATTTTTACAATAATGCAGTAGTCTGCATAACAGTAAATCTTTTATTTTTTGTGTGAATAAAAAATCAAAATAGAAAGCATGAGTAATATAAGAGGGGCCTAAAGACATGACTAATGAACAGAGAAAATCGTATTTTAGTGCCAGGAATGTCTGCATTGTTTATTCTGGACCCTATTTTGAAATTGACATCTTTTTTATTTTGCATTAAATTGGCCAAATTTCCAATTTCTGATCACTTTATTGGGTAGTTGCAATCGGTAAATTGGAGGTTTCTTGTACTCAATCGATAGCACAAATGGAGTTCTAAAGAAATAGCTATGAGTTTGGTCGCCTGGAACAATGGAATTGGCCGAAAATAGGGCTCAAAGTCGGCGAAATCGCTGATGTGTATATATCGCAGAGATCACTAACTTCGCGAGTGTAATTCCGTAAGTTTTCCATCAAATTTCGTACTTTTGGTGTCATTACCACCGAGAAAAAATTCTCTATCATTTCATAAGAAAAAATAATTTTTTTGTTCAAAAATTTTGCGACACCAGGAGACGCCTCAGGATTTGGGGTTGCAACAGTCAAAGGGTTAATTGCCACCCTGAAACTTCTACATTTGTGCCCAGCGCTCAATTATTGTAAAGTAAAACCTTAGTTTAACAAACCTTGATTTAACAGATATTGGATTTCATGAACAAAAACTGGAAATAAAGGACTTTGCCATTATTTCCATTAACAATA